>JAJOOS010026724.1:0-11508 GCA_029582725.1 Solanum chiquidenum
TGGGGTTTTCTTGCCTGTGTTCTTTTTCCCCAAGAGACTGTTTAATTTCTGTTGAACCGGCATGTATTAGGATCGTATGTATAGAAGCAATAATGAAGCATGATGGCTTACAAAAACAATTGACACCCGTCCAATTTTTGTTATGTGTGCTAGAATTTGTAGGCTAAGATAAGTGGAATGTGTTGGCTCTGAGTATGACATGATAATGAATCAACTTGATGGCATGACTTAAGCTGAAACTTGAACTGGGTAATCTGATAATCTGATAATGAAACTATGTGCCAAGTGTGTGTGAGAATAGTTGATTGTTCAAACAATTTTTGTGCAAAACTAGAACTTGCCCGGTTAGTCCTGCTAAGACAATTCACTCTAGAAGCTAGGAGGTGATCATAGGCCCTTGTTCTGATAAGTCCACAAATTGCTCAAATGAAAGATCCAGCCAAATGAAATAAATGCTCCCTTTGATCCAAATGCTTTGAGCCTAAAATTAGACCATTTCTTTCTAAACCCCGAACTCACCTTCCCATAAATCTACTATGTTGGCCCCGGTCCCTCCTTGGACATGTGCACCTCGATTTAGGTCAAAAGCCTAAGTTGTGGGTGGCTAATGTAAAAGGTAACTTCAATCTTGGCCCTGACCCGATATCCGGTATTGTGCACCTCAACCAATGGAAAATCCATAAGTTGAGGGTGGCTATGAAAGAGGAAACCGAAAGAAAAATGGGTATGAAAAGAGTTTGATGTTGAAAAAAAAATAGAAAGAAAAGAAATGAATGGATGTGACTTGTTGAAAGCTAAAAAAAAAGAAAAAAAAAGCATAAAACGCAAAAAAGAGATAAAAGTAAAAAGATCTGCAAAGCCTAAAGTCACATCCATAGTTGAAGAAAATCAAGGGAAAGAAGGTAAAACGGTAGGATGACAAAAATAGGGCAGAAAGAGATTGAAAGCCTAGTGTAATGTCAAGGAGGGCAGAAAGTCACTAAGAAGTACCCAAATGTACTACACCTGACCCCGAGCCTACGTTACAAGCCAAGAAAGTCCTATAGTGATCCTAGAGTCTAAATTGGGGAGTCTAAGCAGTGAAAATAAGGGTAAGCCTATGGTACTGAGCACTAACTGTACTTGAAGTTGTTTCTGAGTGTGAGTGTTGAATGAATCCTTGTACTCAAAGTCATAGTCATTGTGTGAAAGAAAAGGGATTTCGTTTGAAGTAAGGGCACTAGTTGCATTATCGGAAAGTTGGTACTTTGATGATAGGAAAACACTGTATGTTGTGTGTTGGTTGGTCGATCGTTGTCATGGTTTGATCCATATGAATTAGCTTGTCGAGTCTAAGAGAACAAATTATACACCGGAAAGTTGGTACTTTGGTGATAGGAAAACACTGTATGTTGTATGTTGGTTGTTTGATCGTTGTCATGGTTTGATCCACATGAATTAGCTTGTCAAGTCTAAGAGAACAAATTGTACACCGGAAAGGGAGTGGGATAGAGAGCCATGTGATTGCTTGTGCTTGAAATGCTTGCTTCTACACAAGTGTCGTTTAGAGTCTTAGTGCGTCGCTTGAGGACAAACAATGAATTTAAGTTGAGGGTGTTGATATATCGTGAGTTTACGGTATTTCTAATACATTTCACTTACAGGTTGTGTGTGTCTAGGGCCTTTTTGTATTGGTTTTTATATGTTTTTATCATATTTTGAAGGAAAGATGTTCAGGCGCTGAATTAAAGAGACAGCTGAAAAAAATGTAGAAAAGGGCATCTACGGAGGTGATCTACGGACCGTAGATCCATTGACGCTCTGTAGATGGTGGTCGTAGATCAGCAGCCAAGGCATGGAAGGCAAATCAGGGAAATCTGACCAAGTGTGGAACCACGGTGACCATTGACGGTCTGTAGAATCTACAGACCGTACTGTTGATCCGTAGATTGATACTGTGAGGGTTCCAGTATCTGATTTTTGAAGATTCTAAGTATGGAGCTACGGAGAGGGATTGACGGACCGTAGATCGATCTACGGTCCGTACTGCAGTTTCATCGTTTGCTACAGAGAAGCTGATTTTTGGAAGCTGAAATATTTTCTAAGTCTTGGCTGACGGAAGGGACTCACGGACCGTAGATCCATTGACGGTCCGTGAGTCAGTCTCGTGGAATGAAGACGCGTTCCTGTAACAAACTTTCCTTATTTTGTTCACTTTTTATTTAGAACTTGTTTTCTATAAATAGTGCATGTAAACCTCATTTTTGGGGGTTAGACATATAAATAGTCTTCCGCTTGTAGTCAACCTGGATGAGGGTTCGCTTGGGGACCAACAATGGTTCTTGAGTGTCGGCCACGTCCAAGGTGTAGGCTCGGGTCATGACAGAGAGCATCAACGCGGCAATGCCATCGTTTGTAGTATTGTAACACCTTGGTCTTAGAAAGAGCTATTTTTAGAATGAGCTAAATTGGAAAGAGCTGAATGAGGTTTGTACAAGTTACACTTCAATTGTGAGTTTTTGTTCAACTTCAACCGACCATAAGTTTCAGTACAAAACTACTTAGCTGGCCCATAAGATATCAAATGAAAGACCTTTGAGTCCTATTTCCAACGCCACTGAGTTTGCTAAATTCCGAATTCAGATGAGGGAGATATGTCCGTTTAAGTACAACATATCGAGTTAAGACATTTCATCCATTTTAAGGAGAGGTATTTTGGTCTTTTCCTTACTCCCACTATCCCTACACTTTTTTTTTACCCAATTAGGAGTCAAAGCTGATTAAAATCAGTTTATGCTTAAGTCTAAAAATGTTTGGAAGGTTAAGGCAAAGTTCAAGAGGAGAAAAGGGAGAAAAGCTTCAGGCGTTCAAGAGTTCTTGCGATCTTTGAGGAATTTCGCCAAGGTTTTGATCCTTTCGAGTTATATAAGTTTTCATAGTGATGGGTTAGTTCACCCTTATGCCAATCATGAGTTTCCTTATTGAATTGGTCCATGAGATTTCGTGTATTGAGTTCTTCACGAGTTTTCTTGAGGTTTCGTTCTTCAATCTTTATTATTGGAGTTTGATGGGTTCTTGAGGTGAGGGTTTGAGTTTCAGGGTTGTTCTTGAGGAAATTAAGTAGATTTTTTTTACTGGTGTTGGGTTTTACGAATCTAAGGAAGTTTGGAAGGAATCAAGCGATACTAAGTGAATTAGGGAAAAAGATTGAGAGGAAAAATTCGTCAGAATGTTCTGGCGGAGGGGTGGCACGGCGCGCCCTAGATGTGCAAGAGGGGCTGGCATAGGGCACCTGCAGTGCACCAGAATTGACCCTCTGGAATTTAGGGGTTGGCGCCCTGCTCCAGGGTCGCCTTCCCTCGTCCTTCTTCCGTCTTTCATCTCGACTAAGTTCTTTTAAAATGTATCTTTGCTCTCTCTCTGATTATAATTATCCAAACTACATTTAATCATTGAGAAATCCTATATATCCGAATCATAATTCTTGAATTCACAGTTCAAATTCAAGATA
This sequence comes from Solanum chiquidenum, assembly GCA_029582725.1. Classification (NCBI taxonomy): domain Eukaryota; kingdom Viridiplantae; phylum Streptophyta; class Magnoliopsida; order Solanales; family Solanaceae; genus Solanum; species Solanum chiquidenum. The sequence goes on from JAJOOS010026724.1 coordinate 3,491, forward strand.
TAGTTAAGAGTAAAGTTTGAGAGGGTCCTTTGAGTCATTTTTGAGAAGTCTTTTACAAACTTTTTGAACTTGGTTTAAGACTTGAGTACTTGAGTATGAGGATTAGGAGAGTTGAGTTCATGTTTTCAAAATTAATATAAGGGAACTAAGTATTCCCAAGTGTAAATTTTTTACATTTAAAACGAGAGGAAACCTTAATTTCCAAATGAATTCATGAGGAGTTTTTGAGCATTATCTCTTTAAAGAGAACCTTTTGAGTAAAAATTAATCTCAAAGTTTGAGGATGAGGAATTTTGTTTTGAACATATGAGCATGAGTTATATTATTAGGAGTAACATTGAGCACCGATATGGGGACGAGTTCAGACAACTCAAAGTCCTCATAAACCATGTATGCCAAAATAGGTAAAGGGTCATAACTTTTAGATGATTCCTTATTAATTTTAAGCATAGCTCAGTGGATCCACTTAGTTGAGGATGTCTTATACTCCGGCAAGGTATAGGACAGTTCTGGGAGCGTGGGCGAGACGTTGTATCATCACATAGCTCATAGTGATGGTTGTCGGTTAGAGAATCTCCCAATTAAGAGTAAAGAGTTATTATTGTATTTTGAAATGCATTGAGTTGTTATTTACTGCTTTAAAAGTTTTCCTTATACTGCATCTTTATTGTTTCTTTTATATTTAATTGAGTTGAGTTGAGATGAGATGAGGTGAGGTGAGTATGTTCTTCCTTTTTATTCAGTACAAGCTTATGTTTGTGTATTAGAGTTCCCCTTACATGCTCATACATTCATGATGCTAATACAGGTATTCTGTGTCATCAACAGGTGAGCCTTCTTGCTTCCGGAGGATTCCACTTCTATTTTTAGTCTTATTAAGATGTCGTGGGTCTTGTCCCGACATATATCATAGTTATTAGAGGCTTCATGGATAGTAGTAATTGAGAAGTCTTTTCCCATCTCCATTGTGATGTTTTAAACAATTGAGTTAAACAATTATGTTTTGAGTACTTTCAGAGTACACTGAGTTAAACTATCTTATTAATGATATCCTTATGAGTTGAGTTTGTTTTGAGTTTCTATTTCAACTGAGTAAGTCGTTCGCTGAGTATTGAGTCAGGTCAAGGGTTCGCTTGGGGGTCAACATGGTTCTTGAATGTCGGTCATGTCCAGGATGTAGGCTCAGGGCGTGACAAGTAAACTACAATAAGAGGATAATAATCTTCATTGAAGGAGACGGAAGAAGAAAATCCCTATAAATTTTTGTAGTTATGGAAGGCGGTGTAAGAAAGATAGTAGAGTGAAGTGGGCGTTTTTAAAATTTTTGTAGCTACATCTTTTTATTTTTATGTGTAGTGGAGGTTTTAACCGCCACAAATCTAATAAAATTAGAGAAGGGTATAGAAACCCCATCAATTCGATACAATTTGCGGAGGTTGATTGTAACTCCGCAATATAAACCTCCACAAACCAGGCTTTTTTTGTTGTGAGGTGGGTCCACTGATTCCAAATTGAATTAGAATCAAATAAGAACAACAATTAGTGATATTCCAATTAAAGCTTTATTTATCTAATGGACAAAGAAGTCAAATATAACATACAAACACGAATTAATGGGTAACCTTCAAAAAAGAGTTTCTTAATTTTCATAGATATATTCATATTATAATAAAGTTGATAAAAAATAGGGATGGCAATGGGGTGGGGCGTGTTTATACATATATGGGGCGGGTGGGGTGGAGTGGATTTTACTATATGCGGGTGCGGGACAGAGCGGGATGGGTCAAAATAAAATAATTTAATTTGTGTGTGGGTATGGTGCAAGGTTTTAACATGATTTGGAAAACTTAATCTAATAGTTCATCAATGTTCAGAGATATTCTAATGATTTGTTAAAAGCAATCTGAAAGATATCATTTACACTAAAAATAAATGTAAAACATTCTGCAATTAGAAAACAGTAACATGTATGTTACTACTGCAAAATCTGCAATTACTTAACCAAACTAATGCATATCGTTCTATTTTTTTTTAATCCGCTAGGCTGAGTGCCTAGGGCTAGTTTTTTCTATTGATAAATAAAAACAAAAACCTCAAAGAGAATAGTACAAGCAATAGGTGCTATGTCTTACTTTTCTAATCATAATGAGATAATAAACCTCTACTACTTAACTAGCATGAAGAAAATAAGAGCTAGATAAAACTAGGTATTTTATGAACATAATAGAGTTTATAAAATTCTCTATAATGATATTACAAATGAAGATCCTTAAGTAATGCATGAATATAAAAATCAAGAATAAAGTTGAATTATCAGCCTCAAACTTTAATATATATATATATATATGAACTAAAAAGATAGTTTACCCGTCTAAAGTAACCTAAATTGTTTTATATTTGTTTTCTTTTTTAAATTTGTCCAACACACACTTGATAGTTCATCAATTCTTCTTGGATTTATTGGATCTTGTTAAAGTTGTTGACATTGTCATATGATTTTGCTTTGTTAGTCGCATTGATAGGTGTCTTGGAATAAATTCCTCAGTCACATTACCATCTCAACTATGCTCCCTTTCATGTCTTTTTTTTTGTTGCTTCCACTTCTTTGTTGCCTAGTTGAGAGATCTTCTTCCTTGGTCAACTTATCAAAGTATATGTCCAACATATCCTATTTATCTTCCCCATCAGACATGTCATTTTCCAAGTCAATATCATGGCCAAACATTTTTTTAAAGTTATCAATTGTCACTGCCATAGAAGGATTTGCCTTACTTGTAGGCACAAACTCGGATGCTTGAGTACTTAACTTATTCATAAGAGGTGAAGTCAAGTTTTCCGTTTCCTCAACTAAATCTTCCCATATAGAAGTACTCACTTTCCTTGTTTTTCTTTAAAAACATTCAAATCATTTTTAGCCTCCTCTGGAATCGAAAAGAACCATGATAGATGTATTTGGACTGATTTCCTTACTAGCTATCTTCTTTGTAACAATGAACTCATTTTCATGTGTCAAAACAACTTGTTAATTAACATGTTCAAGTCTCGAGTAACAAGGCCCAAATTATTAACGTCTTTTTCAAACTGGACAGAACTTTGTGTGTGCATTGAAGTACACCAGTAACAGGTTGGGATTTGCCTAAAGTACTCCCAAATTCAGCAGATAATTTATTACTATTGCTACCTGAAATGACAACGTCAGTGAACCACTCAACCATAAAAAAATACACTAGAATTTATTTGTGAAGAATAAGAAGAATTTCTGAAAATCTGTTGTTGAAAAATAACAGGAAACCCATATATTTATAGACAACAAAGAATAGCATAAACACGTGTTCATTATGCCTTATCGGAAAAGTCACAGTCCTTTGGAATAGTCACAGCCTTTCCAAAAAGTCACCAGAAAAGTGCAATTCTTCAAAGTTTCCTATACTAACTTCTAACTTCATCAAAATGATATTTCGGTAGTAAAAAATGACTAAAGAAATTACTTGGCCAGACAAACAAACAAGCAATATCCAAATTACAGTCATATCCCAATCTTATGTGTCTGTATAAGCACAAGAGAGTTTCCAACATCACTATAGAAAACATTCTGACTAACTTTTCCTAAGGAAATAACTGCACTAATAGAAGTTGTTGGAAAAGCTAACAAATACTTCATCAGGTATGAGGTATTAGTAGAACAGCTGTTGCATTCCTTATGCTCTGGCACTATAACCAGTTTCTCCAGATTTATTGCATGCTCAAGTAAGAACTTCAAAAATTGATCGAGCTCTGTTTCGTCAGATCTACGCGTACGACTACAAAATGGCATAACCTTGACATTCTTCAAATTCTGTAAGAAAATTTTGAATATGTTTTCTTCAAAGGAGAGGTACTTGTCTTCCAACAAATCTATCTCTTCTTCCTAAAGAAAGGATGGTACTACAAATACGGAACTGGTAAGCTTAACAACTATAGTAATGAAATCGAAGTTGTTGAGGCTGTAGGGGATCAATATACATTTGATATAAAGATATCATGAATTCAAAACATACCGGCGTATCAGGAAATATCATCAAATTTTCCAAATTACGAGTCGAACTTAAGAGGTTGTCTAGTAGGGGGAACGTGAGTTTTGAAATACAAGAACTTATTGTCAACCATCTGCATTTCAACAACGGTAAGGAGACATCTTCCTCTTCCAACATCAAATTGGAAATTACCTGAACAAAAGAATGAGGCAGACTATAAAACATGAGCTCTATTCACAATCAACATAAAAAGATTGTAGACATTTGGGACTGATAACTGACCTTGATAAACCAGGATGAGAGTATTAGATCATTAGCATAACGAACGTTTACCAAAAGATCTTTCACTATGTGTTCATCCATTTGATTAAATTCATCACAGACGAGATCAAGAATGGCATGTTTCAAAGATGACAAGTCCCCGAGCTTAATTTTTGTATGATTAAAAACCCCAGAAATCGTTAAATGTTCAACATGTGGAGCAACAATTTCAAAGCATTATATATCACCTTCGAATAAGTACCAATCCCCACAAGGATGACCGTGATGGATCAAATGCAGTCGCCTACATTTTGGAGAAGCAAACGATTAAAACCACAAAATTCATGTAGCTTCAAAGATTCCAATTGAGGACAATTTGGCATTATTTGTTTAATTTGTTCATCCCGTAGAAACAAATTTTCCAGCGTTAAACTCTTCAGAGATGTCCAATTTAGTACACAATCTTCTAATATTCTGCAATTCTAGCAGTTGAGTTTTAGAATCGATGAACTATTACAGAGAATTTCTGGCAAGCTATAAGGTTGGTCATGCTCAGTCAAATCAACAATATAACATATATTCAGGCGTAGATCCTCCACTTTCTTATTCACAGTAAATTCAAGCCACTTGTCAATTTTAGGAAAATAAGACACACCATCATCATATCTTAACACAAAGTTTAGACTGAACTTTTTAATGGTAGAGCAGCTAAGGAGAGGTAGTATATTATCCATTAAGGAAATGAATTTATGCACTATCGGGCTATTTAAACGACCATAATCCTCTTCATAAACAATGTTGTCGATACAAATCCAGAAGTATTGCCAATATTTAGAGAGAATAGTTGTTCTGAACGCATCTGTTATGGACAATCGAGATAGAATTTGAACAATAAGAGCTTTAGGTAGTTGACTGGTACTATCAATGTTGTCAATATCTTCACATTCTATCTCAATCTTCGCTTTTATCAAAGGTGAGTTTTCAATAAGCAGACTTTCAAAGTTTCCATTATCACCACAACTGCCAGAGAATTGGTCTTGGTTGCACATAGTTGTCAGACATCAATACTGAGAATAAGTTTACTTGTAATTAGAATTGCTATACACTTATTTTTAGTTTACTCCTATTTTACTACTGCAAATTTGCAACTGCTTAACCAAACTAATGCATATCGTTCTAATTTCATTTATATTATTGGTGAGATCTTTTAAGATACTTCTATTTCAATAGAAAAAAATGTGTAGAACAATACATCAGTAACTTCAAAAAAAATTATAATTTTATTATTAGCAGCAGCCCTTGAAAACATAAAGGTTGTTTCAATTTTAAAGATTCATTTTTATGCGTCAGCGGAAAAATAAAATGGCTTTTAAAATAAATTAATTTCATATTTTTGTATCAAATTCAATAAAAATAAAAAGAGAATTAAAAATTATGGGGGTGGATTTATAAGAGGCGGGGTGGGCGGGACAAATTAAAAAATGATTTTTTTTTGCTATGCGGGGTGGGGTGGGACGGGTCAAAGTGTTCGCGGATTCATGCAAATTTTCCCCGCAAGTGCTCTTTCCCGCCCCGATTGCCATCCCTAACAACAAAGTTAAAAGCTTAACAAAAATCAATTACCACAAGTAGGGTGTTCATGGGTCAATTATTGGTCAAAATTAAAACCAAACCAACATAATCAAACCAAATCAAATATTATATACACTTATCGGTTTGGTTGTTATCGGTTTCAATTTGATACACAAAAATAAAAAAAACGATTCATTCAAAATGAAAAAGAGGTGACAACAATCCATCAAACGAAAAACAGTTAGAACGACTAACGTTACCAAACTTTTGATTACTAAAATTACTGCGAAAAGCTTCAAAATTCACCATTTTGGCCTAGAAGGAAGAGACAATGACCTTTTTAGTCTCACCAAGAATTTTCATAGACACTCATATACATGAAACCAATGAGATAAATGTTCTCGTCTTGAACATTTTTGCTTTCATAAAGAAATTAAAAATAAATTTTGATGAAAACATATATAAGATCTTTAAAATTGTTTATAAAAGTAATATATTATGTATGTATAATGATAAAATACATGTATATACATAATTTGTCGGTTCAGTTTGATTTTTTCTAACAAAACCAAATACTATTAGTTTTACAAATCTAAAATCAAACGAAATCAAACCCAAATAAAACTAATTTATTTAATCGGTTTGATTTAATTTTTTTATCTGGATTGATTTTTATCCACACTGTGAACATCCGTAACCACAAGTATACAGAGGATAAGCCCACCAATAAAAATTGATTTATTCTTGAAAAGGAATTTCCTGAAAAGGGTCGCGGGGGGTGGGTGGGGTAAAATAGAAGAAGATCCATAAAAATTCAACAAAAGGAGAAGAAACAATGCTCATACATTGGAAAAATAAAGAGAAAAATAGGATAAATAGAACTAATCTTATTACTGAACATAAACTAAGCGGCAAGAGCGAGAGAGAAGCCGAAGAGATGAATAAAGTGGGAAGAGTAGGTACGTTTTATAAGAATGTGATAACACCGAGAATGCAAGAATAGCACATGTAAACGTTGCAACCCTCTTAAGTAGTTCAAATTCAATGAAAATCACCAAAATGCCCCTTATCGCATCAATCAATCTTACCTCAGGCATGCCAAAGGCCAATACTGATTCTTTACCCTAGGACAACTAATACACCCCTTCTCAAAGATATCGTCTTTAAGACTCTATTATGTGAAAAAAAATACTTTCGTTAAGATAATTTGCACATACAATAGAATAAGGAAAGTAATTAACGGCATACTACTTTTGGACTCTTTTCGATCTTTTTTCTCTTTGTGAAGATGCAAGAAAGAAACTATCAATCTATTGATATTGGAAAATCTAACGAATTATTTTAATGTATTATTCTAAATCTAATTAAATTCATAGGTATACGGAAAGAAGCTTATTAAATAGAAATTATTTTTTAATCATATTTCAATAGTTAATATGATAAATAAGAACCACTACTAGAAAGAATATTAGTATACCCTTGATCGTGAAATATTGATTGCTAGCTATTGAACCGCGAATTGCGTGAAGTAGAATATATCAAATTGGGGGGTCAAAGAACTTTAGTAAACATTCTTGATATGTTATTTCATCATCTTTTTTGGTCGAACTAACATATTTTATTGAAAATTACAGCGTCTCACTATTACAAACTACCTCTCCATCCTCAATTTCTACCAAAACTTCTGTTTTTGCTCTCCTCTTTGATCATCTTCAAGATCTCTGTGCGTCTGATTACTACTTAGGGATGACAATGGGGCGGGGCGAGGCAGGTTGAGTGTAACCCGTAAAATTTAATTCGCCCTGCCCCGCATTATATTTTTTTTTCATTTTCAACCGTCCCGCATAGATCCGCTCCGCATGAACCCGTCCCGTATAATTTTTTAATATTTTCTTTTTCTAGTTAAGTTTGATACTAAAAATAAATTTATTTTTTAATTAAGTTGTATTAATTTAATAGGGTATTGACTTAAAATTTTATTTTTTAGAGATCAATTTGAAAATATTTAAGAAATAGAATTATTTTTTATTGAACCATTTTCATTTACTATCTTGAATATTTTAGTAGTTTTAAAGAATTTATCTTAACAAATAATGCTCTATCACTTTTATAACATGTAAAAAGTTAAAATATGTTTAAACCCACGTAAAATCACATACCCGCAGCCCCGCC
>JAJOOS010026726.1:0-13564 GCA_029582725.1 Solanum chiquidenum
TTGGTCTATCCCATATTCCTATCACATTCCAAGAATCCCATCTCCATATTAGTACTCTTTGCATTTTTTGCTGATTTTTCTTACTTGTTACAACCCCCCCCCCCCAATTGTTAATAAACACTTTTGTGTCACTCCTTAGATTTAATATGTTTATATTCGACAATGTTTTTAGCTATAACTAATTACAACTAAATTTTATTTTTCTATTAATTTTCACCACCACTCCCTTGGGACTCGACCCCAACCCTTGGTTGGATTATTATACTATTGTACGATCATAGACACTTGCATTGGAAGATGTGTCTTCATTTCGCAAACATCAGCACTTGAACTGGAAGTATTGTCCTTATACGTGAAATCAAAATGGCGCCGCTGCCGGGGAGTGGTGTTAGTTGAGAAATTTTAGTTAAGTTAAATTTTGTTCTTGTTAGTTATAGTTCTACTTACTTAATTTTTAGTTTTGTTTTGCTTGTTTATGTGTTGAAATAAAAAGAATGAGTGTAATTGATGATTGTGAACAAATGGATCACCTTCCGATAGAAATGATGAGGTTCAGGGATAAAATCCTGACCTTCGAGTAGCTAGAAGGGGAGATTTTTCATGAGTCGTGGCTGAGGTTTAAAGCACTGTTGATACAATGCCCAACTCATGAAATTCCCGATCTAGTTCTACTGGAATACTTCTATAGGAGTCTTAACTCCCGGAACAAAGGATTAATCGATCAACTTATCCCGGGTGGTCTTATGAGACACTCCTATAGGACCGCATCCAACCTCCTTGATCTTGTGGCCAACACTAACAAGGAGACTGAGAAGGACTTTGGTCATTTTGCTGGGTCAGATGGATACCTTGGCCCAAAGGGTCAAGGAACTAGAGGTGCTGTAAAAAAAAAGGGCAAATACATACCCCTCATGAACAGAGAAAATCTACGGAAAATGAGAGTAGACGTATTGAGGATACACTATTAATCATTCTCTAAAAGATCAATGAGTAAAATAGAGTGTTAAAGGAGATGAGGGAAAATATCAAAGTGCTAAATCAGATGATTAGCTCTCACTCTAGATTTATCAAGCTAATTCAAATCCTCATGGGTCATGTGTTGTCTCATCTCTACCCAAATGGACAAGGGCGATTGCCTAGTGATACCATGGCCAACCCTGAAAATGAGGCTTAGGGGTTGAATTGCATCGTGCCACGATGTTAACCAAGGTGCTTCTTGGCAAGCAACCCAAGACCTTTTTTTATTATTATTATTGCTTTAGTTTTGCTTTAAGAAATAATGGTGTGTTGTTTGTGTAGGTCGACATGTGGAAAGTGAGTGAAAAATGCAAATTAACGAACAGAAGGTCCTTTCGGCGATTCACCGAAGAGGTCGACGACCCTGACCTAGACCACTAATGGACTCAAGGCAACTTCAAAGTGGAGTCTGTAAAACTCAGCGAGTTAAGTGACCACTCAGCGTGTCACTGAGTGAATCGGCGAGCATGACTTACGTCGCTGAATGGGTGAGAACTGGACGGTTTATTAAATGGACAAAGAGTATTTTAGTCGTCGTAGTTGTGTTTGGAGTGGATTACATTGCCACCTAGATTTTTAGTCATTATTGTTCGGCAATTAAAGTATGGTGAGGACAAACATAGACATGCCACCCTGTAAAAGAGTATGGGGTAACACAATCAACGAAGGGTGATCAAATCCTTCAAAAAGAGGAAGGCAAGAAGCTCCCCCAAGTGACAAAGGAAAGGGAAAGAGACCCAAGTCTGATAGGGTTACTAGTGGCTCCCAGGCTGCTCTATCTAAGCCTGATGATGACCAGCCTCTACAGTCCCGACGGTTTGAGCTCCGGGATAGATCTCACCCCACATCTACCAGAGTCCCTCATGCGTCAACAGTAGCAGAATCAGTGCCAACTCCAGTATATCCTGTGGCTCCTATGCCACCGGTTGTTCCTCCACCTAGGCTCCTCAACATATTGAAATGAGATGGTTTACAAACCATTCTCGAGGAGAATCTACTATCTACAGAGGGTATGGAGGGCAAGTACTCCAGTGTAGTAGAGTTATTACAGTGGCACCGGTTCCATATTTTCACCAGGCCCTGAGGTCCGTATATTCCTTCATGGGTCCGTGAGTTCTACACATCATATGGTGAACTGGTGCCGAAGAGTATAAAGAAGGCTAGTGAGTTCAGACTGGTTAAGTCAGTCATTGTTCGAGGTGTAGAAGTGAACTGCAGTGAGGAGTACATTAATACTGTGTTAGATGGGCCTCCAGGGATTCCACTCTCATATGAGGTTTTCCTACGACAGAAACTCTGGAGGATCTAAAGGGTTGGCTTGCCCCCCCCATATTTCTGATACCACTCCTAAGTGGATTGAGGTGGGAGTCGAGATAAAAAAGACGGATTTGAATATAGCTACCCATTAATGGTTTGGATTCATCAATAGTTTCCTTATGCCTTCACAAAACGAATCTATCCTCGAGCATCCAAAGCAGCCTGCTTAGTGTCTATCTTATCGAAGATGCTGCTCAACTTGGGCCTTATCATAGAGCAGGAGATGGCCATGAGAGACAAGAAGAGGCAGACCTCTTTGCCCTTCCCAGTACTGATAATAGAGTTGTGCCGACGTGTTGTAGTGCCCCGGGATGCTGCTAGATATTTTGATGTTACCCCATCCTCCTCCACTAACATCCGGCGCATTGAGGCTTGAGATGACTCTGGGCACTGATGCTCAAGTCCAAACCTATGCATCGGGCACTGATGCCCAGACAGATGGAGCGATTGCATAGATAGGATCCCTTCTTTACCTCCCTTACTATCTTTATTTCTTTTGACTTTTGGATAATTTTGTTTAGATTTGAGGAAAAATGCTTTTATTTGTGGTGGGGTGAGCCCCACATTTTCTGTGGCATTCGTAATTCTTGTTTTGTTTATATATTTGTTTATATGTTTGAGCTTGTGGGTCCTTTTTTTAATTGTACAAGATTTTTACCCTTCCAAAAAAATTTGCCACCTTTGGTTTGTGTTGAATGTGGTTGTTCTTTTGCAAATTTGAGTGTCGATCTTGATCAATATTAATGGCTTGAATAGTGCTTATAATCGAACAAACATGAATGTGCGGCTACGACGAGGCCAATTGAAGTTGCATAGACAATATGTGAACTCTTTGAATCTCGTTGTGATTAGCCAATTATCTAATTGAGTCTCTCGTAATGAACATTGCACACTAGCAAAATTGTGAAGTCTTGTTTGACATTGGTGTCAATGCCTTGTGTGATGAGCTTACCGTGAACCATGTGCGATGACACCTAGAATTTGCCCCGTTGGTCCGGTTGACTAAGTGATGCAATTTCTTGAGATGATCTTAGGCAACTTTAAATATTGTGAACCAATTCGAAATTATAACTCTTTTTTGGCTTAACTTGTGAGTGTGTGAACCTCTTTTGAGCACCCTTTGAGCCTTACACTTTTCTTGGAAGAAACTTGATAACATTGTGACCTTTATCGATCCATTACCCATAATCCTCATGATTTGTGATTTGTTTGAATAGCCAATTTAGGCCGAAATCCTAAGTTGGGCGTGTGGTGAAAAGAGAAGGTAAATCAAGAAAATGCAAAGAAGTCCCTTTTGCCCATGTTTTTAGAAAAATGGAACCCCTCCATATAAAAAAAAAGAGAAAAAAAAGAAAGGATTGAAAAAGAAAAAGAAAGAAAAAGTTGTGGAATAAAGTTGTGAAAATACAAAGAAAATGGGGTTTCCAACGGTCCATGGGATATGAATAAGAGGTGACTTTTGAGCTTGAATGAAAATGATGACGAAAAGGAAAGAAGGTGTTGTTCACACCACATTTCATAAGGATAGAAGCCATTGAGCCTAAATGACCATAACATTACACTCAGCCCCAGTACAAGCCTTAAAAAGACCTTTTTGATCTTGAATGAGCTGAAACAAAAGTCGATTGGAAAATAAGGGCAAACCTATGGGTGAAGTTATGCATTCTGGAACTTTAAATGATTGAACCATTGGGTGTGAATATGGAATCATTCTTTGTGTGAGGGAATTTGAATACCTTTGTTGAGCTTGAACTTGCATTTGAAGCAAGTATAGTGAGCTTGAGATTCTTTGGTAATTATGAATCACAACTTGAATCTTTGAGTACACAATTGATCCTTGCATGAGTAAGTTGAGTCTTTTTGTGTTCATTCATGATTGAGTCTTGTGTAGCACTATTTGAGACATCTTTTTTGAACTGCTGAACTTGAGTTTTACTTGAGGACAAGCAAAAGTTTAAGTTGGAGGTGTTGATGAGTCCACAATTTGGAATCTTTTAGGGCATTATTTTGATAAATTTAGTGTCCTCGAATGCATATTTTGTCTCTATAACTAATGTAAATCCTTGAGTTTCACGTATTTGGATTTAGAGACAAAACATGGACACTATTGGGAAAAAAGGAACAAGGAAGCTGAACGAACGAAGAAAACATGGCCTGAAGATCGCCTAAACCATTAGGTGAGTCGCCAAATGGCCATGGTCTTGCCTAATGTTCCAGTGTGCCAAGCTCTGAAGGAGAAAATCAAGTCGGTGAGAGAATGGAGTAGTCGGTGAGTTGCCGAACAGTTCCATGATGCAGTGCTATATCGCCCAAAGTTACATAACTTGAATTTGATGAAGGCCAATGCAGAAAGGAGATGAACCAGACCAAAGGGCGGATCGCCGAGTGGATCGGCGATCCCGACTAACTGCACCGAGTGGACCTTCGCAACACACTTTTGACAACTATAAATACTTGTTTGAATTTTTAGTTTAGCAGGCAATTATTTTATGAAATTTTAGAATTACTCCGTTTTAGAACTTAGTTTTTGGAGACAATTTTCCTTATGTTTGGAGATTTTGAAGATTCCCATTTCGAAGAAATTGGAAGTGGGTATTGAATATACTTCATCTTAGACGTGTGTAAAGACCATATCAATCGTACCCTTTTGATGGAAACACTTTTCCGTATCGATTTCTATCACTTTACTATATCTAGCTAAAACCCCAATTCTTGGGGTGTGATTATATGAATATGTGTTGAATTTACTGCTGCGTATTGCTAATTGATAGTTCATTTGCTATTTAAAGGTGATTTTGTTCAGTGATTGTGTTTGAATTTAATGGGGTTGTAGTTGCAAATACAATTTTAACTTCATTTTTTTGGCTTGCTCGAGAGAGAGGTTTTAAAACCAAAACGACTGAATCGATGGTCTGTGGTTATTGGGTTGTCGTTGGTTTAGCTCGAGAGAGTGAACGAACTAAGGTGAAGGATGTGCTTCATTGCCGCTTATTGGTGTTCGAGAGAAACCAATTTTATTTGGGGTAAATTGTTCGAGAGAAAGTTGACCTCCATTATAGTCTAGCATAGTTACCAATTTACAGCAATTTACTCTCAATGCAATTACCCGGTTGTTTACTTTAGCGCATAATCTTATCACATCCCAAGAATATCATCTCCATATTTGTATTTTCGTTTTTAGTTGACGTTTTAGTTGCTAGTTGACTACAAAGCCACCCTTTAATACTTGACACTTGTATCACCCTTTAATTTATCATGTTTTTCTTCATAAATGTTTATAGATATAATTGACTTGAACACATTTATGCCTTTCTATTGATTCTCAATTACGAACCGCTCCCTTGGGACTCGACCCCAACTGTCACGATCCAGGGGTACCCCCTAGACGTAACATGGCGTAGTTGACCCCGAAGGGGTCGCATACAAGCCCTTAGTACATTCTTACCATAAGATAATAGAAAATACGGGAAAAATTAAAACTTTTACAATCAAAGTCATTTTTCATAAAAGCAAACAGAAGACTTTCTAGACTGTCTCAAACCATCTAATACAACTTTTAGAATAAACTCTTGGGACACAGCCCATATAATAGTCTCAACATAAAGAAAGGACATAAAGGTAAAGTGGATGTTGTACTCGAAACTATGAGGACTCACCAAGATCTTCAACTCTACTAATCCTTGAAACCTAGCCTCCAAAGCAACACTAGCCTCCAACCCTACATTTGGTTAGAATGTAGGCAATATGCGTTAGTACAAAATGTACCAAGTATGAAAGCTAGCACAATATCATAAGAGCATCTCAAAATGGTTAGTCAACATAAGACATAAGCATAAGATATAATAACATGGTCAATCAACATAGCCATACAATAATCATCAACACAACCATCATATAAACACAAGTCAACATAAGATATATTTAATTAGCATTGGAGATACATCATGTTCATGGCACAGTCTTTAATTCGACTTTCATGGTTGCATACTTCAACCTTAAGTCGTTCACATTACAAGAGATCTACTTCACAAGCCACCTCTAAGTATACTTGTGCAATGCAAGGATAGCATCCCAAACTACCATCCAAGTTAAGTACCTCTCTTTGGTCATTCTTAGGGCATAGTCTACCTTCATATTCAAGACTTAGGTCTTCATGTCATCTCAATTATAATCTATGTACAAGGTCAACTCTTAAGCTTCTCTATGCCATAAGGGTACCATACTTCTAAGTAACCCGAAGACACACTTGTACAATGCATGAAAGGCATCCCATACTACCCTTCACACTAAGCACAACCTTGAAGTCATCCTAGTCATATTCACCCTACTTTGGCCTCATTATTAACGTAACTCTTATAACTAATGGAATCAATCACCTTTAGTCAACTATAACTAGGAAAGGCAACTATAATGTGTGCAATGCATGCATAGCACCCCATAATACTAAACATGGTAAGTACTACCTTAAGGTCCTCATGCTAACACTTCTTGGTTTGGAACCTAGTTCCTCTCTTAACTTTAGAACACTATGAGGTACTCTCTTTAGCACATCTTAGTTCATTATTAGGTTGAACCCTATGAGACACTTCCTTTAGTATGTCTAAGTTCACCACTAGCATGGATACTATGAGTTACTAACTTAAGCATGTCTAAACCCCTTTCTACTATGAACCCTATGAGATACTCTCTTAAGTATGTCTAAGTTCAATTATGCTTTAGAATACTATGAGATGCTTCTCAAGAATGTATTAGTTCATAGGATAAGTATATTTCTACTAAGAACCTTAACTCAACTATGTGAAGGTTCCCATCTCAGTAGACCTAACTTTGGGAAAACCCACACTCTACTACGTAAGAGTTCCCCCTTTTTAACTTGGATAGTCCTCACATAAACTAGGTGTGGCTCTCCTTTCTTCTTGGAGTCCGGACCCTATATTGTGTGACACTCCACCTCATCTTCAATATCCACTTGAGGCCATGCATACACCTCAAGGTTTACTTGTTAAGTCTTGCTTAACACTCATCTTTCATGGAAGGATGTCCTTGACAATCAATCCATGTTCAAGTGATTTTATTACTTTCATCTATCAAGCATTCCTAAGGTAGGTTAGGTGAGAGTAGGCCTTTCAACATAATCATGTCACGACCTGAGAGCACCCCCTAGTCGTAACACGGCGTACATGACCCTGAAGGGGTCTCATACAAGCCTCATAGTCATTCATTGCATTCAATAATGAAAATAGTGCAGAATTAAAAAAATGTATTTAAAACCATCCGATTCAAAACATTCATTTAACAATCTTTCAATAGACGCATCGGAAAACTATGTCTCACACTGCAATCTTAGACAAAACTTTAACAAGAAAGGGTCACGACCATTTAAAATTGAAGTCTTAACAACAGTCACAAAATATGAAAGAACTAGAAAATAATAAGAGTCCTTCTCCTCGACCTATGAGGACATACCAAGTCTTGGAGGAAAACTCTATCCAAGCACTTCAATCCTAGCTAGAACAATTCACTTGCTACTTGTAGTAAAAAAATGAGAAAATATGGGTTAGCACACAAAAATGTACTAAGTATGATGACCACGCAAAAACATGCTTTAAAAGGGACATTTTTATTGGAAACCATGCATTATGCCACTTTTTTAAAAATTTCATATACAATAGCATAAAAGACATACAATACAAGTATAATCATCATGCAAGTCATAATACCACATTTAGACAATATCATCATGTAAACCATTACCTTCACCTTAGAGCTTCACCTCAAGTAACCCTTATGATATACCTTGTGCAATATATGGATAGCGTCCCATACCACCATCCACACCAAGGCACCACATTAAGGTTACCAAAAGTGAACTTACCATTCAATCCTTTTCACCTTTACACAATATCCACATATAATAGTCATAACATTTCATAAGACATGACAAGGGAGAATAACTCATAATATAACCCAAGTATAGCATGCATATCACATTAAACATTTAGGAGTCAACATTCTTAAATTATTTCATTTAGAGGACTTTCATACATTTGTCATTAGGACATAGAGAACTCCCTATGACCTTATCAAATCCTACTCGTGCAATGTATAGATGGCATCCCATACTACCACTTACACTTCATAGAACCTCTGAAGAAACCATAATGCACATCTCACATGATGGGAATAAGGGTTTAACCGACAGAGACCATGCAAGATAGACATGGAATCAGGT
This sequence comes from Solanum chiquidenum, assembly GCA_029582725.1. NCBI lineage: Eukaryota > Viridiplantae > Streptophyta > Magnoliopsida > Solanales > Solanaceae > Solanum > Solanum chiquidenum. The sequence continues at coordinate 8,567 of JAJOOS010026726.1, forward strand.
GTCATAAAGCCCCACACCGTAAAGAGGTGTTCCACTTGCCAAAGGTAGAACAATAACATCATCTTGGATGCACATTGGATCCACTGGCTAATAACCTATGTAGGCACATAGTTATGGGATAGGAAGATGTTCCTTGGAACTCTAGCCTAACATTGGGAGAGTTTCCATCTAACCATATTCGCTCGGTGCTTAGCCTACATTCCGATAGATTATTTCATTCACATTACATTAGTGTATTAAGGAGGAATTCCATAGGCCTATCGACCCTTGATACATCATTACAAAGGAAGGAATGATATAAGCCTATCAATCCATGCTACATTGAAGGATAGCTCTGTGGTCCTCATGAAAAAAATGCCACTAGCCTATCGATTCATTTCCCCTCATTACATTCTTATACACATGAAAGGAATGCCACTAGCCTATCGATTCATGGTACATTGACTCATTAATAAAGGAATGCCACTAGCCTAGAGTTTTATTTATATTAGATCATTTATGAAAAGAATGCGTAAAGCCTATAAATTCATATCCATCAAGTAAGGACACATTCATCACTCATATATGAAAGGAATGCCTATCGATTCATATTAATCAAGTCAAGACATATTCATTACCAAAGAAAGGATGCCTAAGCGTACCAATCCAAGATATACAATATATAGATGACAACACTTCACATTACATCATCATCATACATGAGTGTCAAATTGAGAAATAGCCCTTCAATAATAACACATTCACATTCACAACATGATCACCTTAACCTCATTGAATTCACATTCATATACTTAGTAAGTAAAACCTCCACCTTTTAAGTCGATCAACATCTCTAGCACAATTCTACTTCAACATGTAAGTTAGTCAAAACTTGCCTTCGAGGCCATAAATCTTAAATCATTAACACACCCACAATATACCATAATTAAGGCATAGATAATGATATAATTTAATAATCCAATGCAATTTAGACATATTACCATCACAAGCTTTCGTAATCAATAAACCCACTTTATAAAGGCGCAATTTAGGAATTGAGAGAAATCATTGGTTCATAGAATATTTTCATCATAAACCATCAATTAAACATCAATACGATCAATATATGACATTAGAAACCATTTGAAATCGTTTGAAGAAGGAACCCATGAGATTGAGTAAAACCCTTGGATTTTCATGAACTTTGAAAACTTTGAAAACTTCTTTGAAATTGACTGTAGGGTAAAAGCTAACCCTAGATGAAGGATCACCATACCTTTACTAAGATTTCCCAAGAAATTCGATGAAGAAATCTTTGAATCCAAACCCTAGATCCCACTTCTTCTTCTTGCTTGAGTTAGAGAGAGAAATATTAAGAGAGGAAGAGCTTTAGGGTTTTGATTAATGAGGGGAAATAGGTGTTTAAAGACTTAAAAGATATATATATATATCATTCTAAAACGACACCACATCAATACAATTTAAATAAGAATTTACCAAAACCACTCTCATTTAGGCAGCCCCGTCAGTGACCAAGGTCACTTGTATGGACCGTGAAGTGGGACCACGACCCGTGGTGGTGCCCGTGGTCCCTAGGCAGTAGCTCCCTCGACCTTGCTAAACCTCCACATGGCTAAGTTTCCCTACTTTCCATGCCACCAAGTGACCTTCACGGCCTCTTCTACGGAACGTGGTCAAGACCACTGACCATGAGGTGGTCCGTGGTCATAAGGCAGTGCTTGGCCAAGGTTGGGCAGCCTTGGCATTTGGCTTAGGCCTTGCCCCCTTAGCTTGGCACAAGCCCTTGAAACCCTTAACCAACATCAAAAAGGGGGTCTTTCAACTTCGTAGTCTAACACATGCCTTGACGTTGACTCCTAAATCAAAGCTCGGGACAACAATACACAACATTAAACCTCAAACCAAACTCAAACACACACACGTTAGGCTCTAGTTTAACCTATCATTTTCCAAGTCGTTACATTATCCCCCACTTAGTAATTTTCGTCCTCGAATGACACTTTAAAACTTTAAGGAGATAACGAATCAAGACTAGCAGCCCAAAAATCATGACACATCATATACAATGCATAAAAATAAGAGGAAGCATCTACTCCACATCAACAAGTTCAAAGCATATTCAAGAAAGTAGGGACTACAGCTACAATTTCATTATGCACAAAACATTAACATTTCTTATTTCGTTTGAGGAACTTCCTTCTCCAACTCACATCATGCTCATTACAACATCACTAGGAAATTTATGCAACCCTTTCAGGAACATATTCAAGCATGAACAACAAGTCAACTAATGAAGCATTTACACAACTCATTAAAGATGCACATCATCATGAGGGACAAAATCCATGAAAACCAATTTTCTCATAAGAACATAAATTCCATTAAAACATGCATAACATAAGGAGACCATGGAAACTCATTTACACAAAAGGCTCCAAAAATGCTACAAGCTACAAGGAACTCTTGGTCTCAAGCTTGAATAAGAATAGAAGGAAAGAGATAAGGACATCAAAACTCACCACAACTTACTATTCAACATACTATCCCCCACTTAAGGGAAAACCCAACTAAGGCAAACATGAAAATAACACTAAGAACCTTATCACACAAAAGGAACTATAACTTACTGATACCTTTATCTGGATTAGTTCCTTTTCCCTCATTGGTTTGAAGTGCATAGAAATGGTTCTTCCTTGGAGCATTAGGATCCGGGCCAACATAAGAAGCTTGTTTGGCCTCCCTTCCTCTAACCACAAGAGTAGGATAATTTCTCACTTGATGATCATTCTTTCCACAACCATAGCACCCACTAGTACCAGCTAGGCACTTCCCATGATGCCTCTTCCCACAAGTGGTGCAAAAAGGTTCGGAAGATTGAAATCCACCACCTTTCTCCTCATTAGCCTTAGGAGCACTTTAAGAATCTTGGTTAGGAGGTTTCTTATTGAACCTAGATTGACCTTGCTCATCGGACCAACCCCTTTTCAACTACCTACCCTTCCTCTTAAGTTTGGACTCCTCAATAGATTGAGCATACACCATAAGTCTAGAAATATCCATATCATTATGGAGCATCACCGTACAAAAATCTTCCTCAACTAGGTCGGATATACCCGTCACATACCTACTCATCTCATCCCTAGGGTTAGACACCAAGGATGGAGCATACTTAGACAAGAGAGTAAATTTCAAGGAGTACTCTTCCACACTCATGCTACATTGCTTAATATTGATAAACTCCTCAACCTTACACTCCCTCTTCTCACGGGGAAAGTACCTACCAAGGAAAGCTCCCTTAAACTCCTCCCATTATATAGGACACCGCTTCAACCAGCCTATTGGCTTTCCATTGAGTGAACCACACTTGGGAAACCTTTTTCAATTGATAAGAAGCCAACTCCTCTTTCTCCCAAGAATATACCCCTATATATTGACTATCTTATAGACTTCATCCAAGAATTCTTGGGGATCTTCTCCCACTCTAGAGACAAGAAAAATAGTAGGATTCATCCTCACAAAGTCTCTCAACCTTGAGGCCACGGTACTCTCATTAGCATTCACCGTAGGCCCCACATCTCGTTAGCTTCAGCCGTCATGGCTTGAGCTAAGGTTAGAAAAGCCGACCTAATTTCTTCATTAGTCATGTCCGGGAAAACCACCGAAACTTGATTTCCTTGATTGCCTATAGGAACTTGGTCACCCTGGGGAGAAACTCCCTCATTCACAATCTCCTCTTCCACTCTTCTTGGGTTCGCCTTTGTATTCATATCCTATAAACACAAGAGAAGGATTAGGAAAAGGATATCTTTAAATATAAACTCTAAGGAACGACTTCAAGAATATGAAAGAAGTGTAACTTTCTAACGTACTATAACCTCTCGCTCATAGATATGTCGTGAATCACACTGATGAACAAGACTCTACTAGATGTGGTTTGTGAGACATCAACCCTAAAACCATTCCGAAAACGATATGCTCTGATACCATGTTTGTCACGACCTGAGAGCACCCCTAGTCGTAACACGGTGTACTCGACCCCAAAGGGGTCTCATACAAGCCTCATAGTCATTCATTACATTCAATAATGAAAGTAGTGCGGAATTAAAACATTATATTGAAAACCATCCGATTCAAAACATTCATTTAACAATCTTTCAAAAGAAACAGTGAAAGACTAAGTCTCACATGGCCATCTTAGACAAAACTTTAACAAGATAGGGTCACGACCCTTTACAATTGAAGTCTTAACAACAGTCTCAAAATACGAAAGAACTAGAAAACAATAAGAGCCCTTGTCCTTGACCTATGAGGACATACCAAGACTTGGAGGAAAACTCTATCCAAGAACTTCAATTCTAGCTAGAACCAATAACTTGCCGAAACCTACACTTGTAGTAAAAAAATGAGAAAATATGGGTTAGCACACAAAAATATACTAAGTACGATGACCATGTAAAGACATGCTTTAAAAGGGACATTTTGGTTGGAAACAATGCATTATTCCACTTTTTTAGAAATATCATGTACAATAGCATAAAAGACATACAATACAAGTATAATCATCATCCAAGTCATAATACCACATTTAGACAATATCATCATGTAAACCATTACCTTCACCTTAGAGCTTCACCTCAAGTAACCCTTATGCTATACCTTGTGAAATGTATGGATAGCGTCCCATACCACCATCCACACCAAGGCACCACATTAAGGTTACCAAAAGTGAACTTACCATTCAATCCTTTTCACCTTTACACAATATCCACATATAATAGTCATAACATTTCATAAGACATGACAAGGGAAAATAACTCATAATATAACCCAAGTATAGCATGCATATCACATTAAACATTTAGGAGTCAACATTCTTAAATTATTTCATTTAGAGGACTTTCATACATTTGTCATTAGGACATAGAGAACTCCCTATGACCTTATCAAATCCTACTCGTGCAATGTATAGATGGCATCCCATACTACCACTTACACTTC
>JAJOOS010026727.1:0-12605 GCA_029582725.1 Solanum chiquidenum
TCAACTTGCCCACTAGTCTGCGGATGGTAAGGAGTGGCTACATTGTGGCGGACACCATATTTCTCAAGTAGTGCCTTGAACAACTTATTACAAAAGTGGGAACCTCCATCGCTAATAATAGCCCTCGGTGTACCAAATCTGGAGAAAATATTCTTTTTCAAGAATGCGGTGACATTTTTACCTTTATTGTTTGAGAGCGCAACTGCTTCCACCCACTTCGATACATAATCAACTGCAACAAGAATATACTTCATCCCATGTGAATTCACAAATGGACCAATAAAATCGATGCCCCATACATCAAACAACTCTATCACCAATATAGGATTCATGGGACGCTCTTGCCTCTTCAAAATCCCTCATTCTCTCTGGCAACGATCACAAGACTTGGCAAAATCATGAGCATCTTGGTGGATAGTAGGCCAGTAATACCCACACTGCAGAATTTTATGTGCAGTTCAAATACCACTATGGTTCCCACCAACAGACGATGAATGACATGCTTCAAGTACACTCAACATCTCAATCTCGGGTAGACAACGACGAATAATCCCATCAGCACAACTACAATACAAGTAAGGCTCATCCCAAAAGAATTTCTTCACATCATGCATAAAAATTTTCCTTTGGTGAAAAGACAAATCTGGGGGCACAATATCGCTTGCTAAATAATTAGCAAAGTCTGCGAACCAAGGAATCAAATCATGAGAAGTAGCCAATACATGTTCATCTGGAAAAGCATCATTAATTTCAGCCCCATCACCAAGCTTTAGCATAATCTGGACAAGTGATCGGCAACTTGATTTTCGGTCCCCTTTCTATCTTTTACTACAAAATCAAACTCTTGCAGCAATAATACCCATCTAATCAACCTTGGCTTTGTATCCTTCTTTGCCATCAAATACCTCAATGCAGAATGGTCAGTATGCACTATGACCTTGGTACCAAGTAAGTAGGATCGAAATTTCTCAAATGTGAAAACTACCGCAAGGAGCTCTTGTTCAGTCGCAGTATAATTCTTCTGGGCAACATTTAGAGCCTTGATAGCATAGTAAATACGGTGAATAATTTTCTCTCGCCTCTGTCCCAATACTACACCAAGCGCCACTCCACTCGCATCACACATTACCTCAAATGGTTGTCCCCAATCTGGTGAAATCATGATAGGTGCAGTAACCAACTTCTCCTTCAAATCTCCAAATGCTCTAAGACAAGCATCATCAAAATAGAACTTACACTCCTTCTCGAGCAATTTGCACAAAGGATGTGCAATTTTTGAGAAATCTTTGATGAATCTCCTATAAAAACCTGCATGCCCAAGAAAACTCCTCACACCTTTTACAGAGATAGGTGGGGGAAGTTTTTCTATTACTTCAACTTTCGCTTTATCTACCTCAATGCCCTTTTCAAAAATTCGATGACCTAGAACTATCCCTTCTTTCACCATAAAGTGGCACTTCTGCCAATTCAACACCAGGTTGCAATCTTCACACCTTTTAAGTACTTCTGCCAAATGATTTAGACATTGATCAAAAGAGTCACCTACCACAAATAAATCGTCCATAAATACCTCAATAGTGTCCTCCACCATATCAGAGAATATTGACATCATACAACGTTGGAAGGTCACTGGAGCATTGCACAACCCAAAGGACATCCGTTTGAAGGCGAAAGTCCCATAAGGGCAAGTGAAGGTGGTCTTCTCTTGGTCCTCTGGAGCTATAGAAATATGATTGTAGCCCAAATAACCATCAAGGAAACAATACCAACCCTTTCCAGCAAGTCTATTCAACATCTGATCCATGAACGACATAGGGAAATGGTCTTTTTCTGTCTAAGCATTTAGCTTGCGGTAGTCCATGCAAACTCTCCATCCAGTCACGGGCCGCATCGGAACAAGCTCGTTTCTCTCATTAGGAACCACAGTAATCCCACCTTTCTTAGGCACACATTGAACAGGACATACCCAACTACTATCTGCAATGGGGTAGATAACTCCAGCATACAACCACTTGATGAACTCCTTTTTTACTACCTCTTCCATAGGTAGATTTAATCTTCTTTGGTGCTCAATACTAGGTTTGTGATCTAGCATGAGTTGGATTTTGTGGGAAAAAATACTAGGAGGAATCCCAATAATATCCCCAATAGTCCACCCAATGGCTCACTTGAACCTCTTTAACAAAGTCACCAAGCACTCTACTTGTCTTGCATTTAGATCTGCCGCAATGATGACCGACATAGTGTTATCTTTGCCCAAGAATACATACCACAAAAGTGGTGGTAGAGCCTTAAACTCCAATTTCGGTGCCTCCACAATAGATGGTCTTGCGGGTGTGGACTCGCGATTCTTCATGTTTAACTCATACTTCTTTGGTTTGGACCGATATTCACACCTATCGAGTGCAGCTACCAACTCATCATACTCTTCAATACAATTACTATCGAAATTCATCATAACTGCTGCTAGTGCCTTAACACCTAGTCGCTCTTCAATTTGCACTTTTGTCCCACTCTCCACTCTGTAAGTTATAGCATATATTGTTTGGAGCTCACCACTCTGCTTCATGGATCTACAAATATTGAAAATTTCTTCTTCATTATTCAGTTTGAACTTCATCTATCCCTTTTCCATATCAACCAATGCACGCCATGTGACAAGAAATGGTCTCCCAAGGATGACGGGAACCTCAAAATCAACCTCACAGTCAAGAATCACAAAATCTGCCGGAAAAATAAAAGACTCCATTTTCACTAGCACATCATGGAGTACACCAATGGGCCTCTGCACAGTTCAATCGGCCATTAGTAACCGCATTGCAGTGGGTTTTGCGTCCCCTAGATCCAACTTCTTGTAAATAGACAATGGCATGAGGTTGATGCTAGCACTAAGATCACACAATGACTTAGCAAAGTGTAATAACCCGATAGTAGTACATGGGATCGTGAAAGCACCAGGGTCTTCCTTCTTCTGCACAAGAGATCTTGTAGCAATAGCGCTACAATGCTGCAATCTATCATCATCTTCAAAACTCACAGACCTTTTCTTTGTCACCATATCTTTCATAAACTTCGCATACCCATGCATTTTCTCCAAAGCTTCTATCAAAGTAACATTGATAGAAAGTTGCCTCAACAGAGTAATAAACCTGCGATATTTACCATCTTCAGTCTTCTTCACTAACCCCTGTGGAAAAGGTGGTGGAGGTCTAGGTATGGGGACCACTTTCTGAGATATCTCCGCTTCTTGCTTTGTCGCAGTCTCAGACTCTTCTCTAACCTCTACCACATCATCTTATTTTCTAATCTCAACATCCACCACAGACGGCATAGGTGGAACTATGGTTTGCTTACCCCCTCGAGTAGTGATTGCCATACAATGACCATCATTCTTTGGATTTTGGATGGTGTTGTTCGGAAGAGTGCCAGGTTGATGTGGATTCACTATAGTAGACAACTGAGTCATCTGTTGCACGAGATGCTTTATTGACAGTGCATGGGCATCAACCTTTTGACCAATACCAAACAAGTCGTTTCTCATTTCCTTCACATTCTCATCAGTTACATCAAACCTTCTCATCATCTTATGCATCATATCTTCAATATGCGCCATATTGCCTCCAGCTTCTGTAGTACCAGATTCCCGATTTTGAGAGGGAACATAAGGTACAACCCGATCATTTCTGTTGCCATAGTTGTTTCGCTTGTAGTTGTTGGCTCGATTGAAGCTCCCATTCCAGACATATTGACCCTCTCGGTTGTAATTTCCATAGTTCCAAACTTGATTTCCTTGACCTTGGCACCAATTTTCCGATTTGGGTCCTTGGGCGTTTGGTCGGAAACCCCCCGTCTGATCATTTACCGCATACGCGTCCTCTTAATAGTAACACTCTTCAACTGGTGGTGGCATTTTGGTCAAGTAATTCACATCATTTACCTTCTCAGCACCTCCGCTCACATGCTTCAATATCAACCCTAACTCGGTCCTCATCAGAGCCAACTCCTCACAAATCTCATCTGCAGATTGGTTGTAAGTAGCATGGACGGCAAATGTGTTTCTCCCGGTATCCAACCTCATAGTGCTCAATGATTTATTGTTGCGAGAGATCTTCTCCAATTTTTCTCCAATCTGCACATATGTGCACTCACCATACGATCCTCCAGCAATAGTATCAGGCATTGCTTTATTGTTGTCGTCCTGACCTCGATAGAAATATTCCTTCAGCGACTCATCATTGATACGGTGATTCGGAACACCTCTTACAAATGCAGTGAATCTGTCCCAAGAGCTACTCACAGACTCTCCAGGTAATGCTATAAAATTATTGACCCTATCTTTGTGATTGAGCTTCTTGGACTCTGGATAATATCTTGCCAAGAACATATCCTTCAGTTGGTCCCATGTATATATTGAGTTATACGGAAGCTCAGTGAATCATACAGCAGCATCGCCTGTCAGTGATAGAGGGAACACTCGCAACCCGATGACATCCATATCCAAGTCTAGTCCACCCACACAGCTCTTGCAAGCCGCCCTTATCTTGGATACGTGAGCATGTGTGTCTTCTGATGGTGACCCCGAGAATAAACCTCTCGATGTAAGCATTTGTATCAAGCTACTGGTCACTATAAATGTGTGGCCCGGAGGTAAAGGGGGTAGGATAAAAGGTCCATCTGAGTTAGCAATGTTTTGCGTTGCCCCGGTAGTTGTCATGCGGTCGAGGGCCTGGTGGGCTGTGCACCCTCACTGCATTTCCCAATTGATTTCTGACTGGAACCTGGTTGTCCCGACCAACTACCCTTTGAGGTTGCAACCCAACTTCATCACCAAGATTTCCTCCGATAGGATTATCTTGATCTCCTGGATTATTCATTCTTCGCAAAGTTTGGTTCAACTCTGGGTCGTAAGGAGTAAGTGGTTCACCTTGGATCCGTGTACTTGGCATACACTAGAGTCGAAACCTGAGAGAGACAAAAACAAAAAGAAAAAGTAAAATCAGGAAATATTTGACTAAGGTTCAATAATGTAGTTAAAATAAATCGAAAAGCCAAAATTTCCCCGGCAGCGGCGCCAAAATTTGATACGCTCAAATTATACCTCCTTAAAGAAGCATAAGCGATCATTATCAAGTAAAGAACCCAACTTGTAGGTTGGGGTCGATCCCATGAGGAAAATGGTTTAGACCTTACTTTAACCAACAATTATATTCAATTAGTCAAATTACTTCCAAAAAAGAACAAGTAATTAAAAGGGGGGGTTTTGTGAAACAATTTGTAAGGATTCAATAGGTAATCAGTAATCAAAAATCAATTTTGGTTGTTATCAAGATGAGATAAATAACTAGGGTATACGTGTTCCCCACAAGCTCATAACGTAGTAATCCTAGCAATAGCAATCCTCTCGTAGTGTACTACATGCAAAGTGATAAGTTAGGTATCTCTAAATCCTTGGTTCGACATCTAGAGAATTTCACCTCGCACCTTGGTCTGGCTACGTGTGTATAATTTACTAACCCTTACCTTTACCTCATATTAGACATCATAATCGATGTTTGGCTTAGTAATTACTTCGCACCAATCGACACTAGCCTAGTCGATAGTATCACACTAAATCTATGTTGATAATTCTTTTCTTGTTGATTACCTCCTTGGTATGGCAAGTCGCAACAAGGTGATTTCTAATGTTTGCAACCGCTAAAAGAACTTCTAAATGAAAGAATTATCAATGCATGCACCATACTATTCAAGAATTGCTTAGTTACTATTCATACTTTGTTAATCGCTCATGGTTCCCACAACCCTAGTTGTGGAGTTTAATTACCCATAATCATATGGATACAATTAATGGTTTTAGATGAAAGAATTATTAACTTACGTAAGAAGAATAATAAACCCAAAAATTCAACTTGAATTGCAACACCAAAATCTTCAAAACGAACTTAGGAAATTAATAATTGCTCAAGTTGCAAGTTAATCTCCCAAGTCAAGAACTAGAATAGAACAATAATATCTAACCTCCCAAAAACGAGGTTTACATGCCCTATTTATAGGAAACAAGTCATAAATAAAAAGGGAAACAAAATAAGGAAAGTTTCGTTCAGACACGCGTCTTAATTCCATGAGACTGACTCACGGACTGTCGATGGATCTACGGTCCGAGAGTCCCTTCCGTCAGGCAACACTTAGAAAATATTTCAGCTTCCAAACATCAGCTTCTCTGAAGCAACCGACGGAACAGCAGTACGGACCGTCGATCGATCTACGGTCCGTCAATCCCTCTCCGTAGCTCCATACTTGGAATCTTTAAAAATCAGGTACTGTAACCCTCGCAGTATCAATCTATGGATCAATAGTACGGTCCGTAGATGGATCTACGGACCGTCAATGGCCACCGTGGTTCCACACTTTGTCAGATTTCCCTGATTTGCCTTCCATGCCACTGCTGATCTATGACCACCATCTACGGAGCGTCAATGGACCTACGGTTCGTAGATCACCTCCTTAGATGGCCTTTTCTGCATTTCTTTCAGCTGTCTCTATAATTCCGCGCCTGAACATCTTTCCTACAAAATATGATAAAAACACATATAAACCAATACAAAAAGGCCGTAGACACACACAACTTGTAATACAAATGTATCATAAACACCGTAAACTCACGGTATATCAATTCCTTACTACTTGTTGGGAGCGACTACAGACTTTTGGGTTGGTGGAGTTAAGGGGAGTCAAATTTGAAGCATATTAGTTAGATGGATCAGTCAGGCAGTGGTGGTGGTCTTTCATGGAGACCAAAACAGTTGCGTCCCTGCAATGATGTGGTCAGAGTTTTTTGAGGCTTTTCTTGCTAGATTTATCCAACATAGCATCAAAGACCAACTTTGTGATTAGTCCTCGATGTTGGAGCAGGGCTCCATGATGGTATTTGAGTGTGAGGCCACATTTCATGAGTTATCCTGTCATGCCACCATGATCTTGCCTATAGGGGAGGAGAGAGACAAGTGATTCATTAGAAGATTGAGGTTGCAACTGCGTATTGAGTCGTAGTCTATGGTTTCAGCGGGCCGCACTTTTCTTGATGTAGTGGACTATGACTGCATGATTGAGTTGCTCTATCGCGATGCCAACGGGGGCAACGACAAGAGGTCCAAGAAGGATGATTGCTTTAGTGGGGCCTGTCCTAGGCCTTGAGATACACGAGACCGGGTTCATCAGAGGTTCTAGTCGGGTCAACCTAGTCACCCGTTTTAGGCATCATTGCATTTATCAGAGGGTGACTAGTGTTGTGCAGGTGGTTATAATGTCGGTCTGAGTCACGGTCGAGGTGGGTTTTAGATAGGTTAATCAGGTCGGGATGGCAGACCTCTAGTATCGAGAAAATCATCACAAGGTTGCTCCACGTGTCGGGAGCTTGTGCATTGGTCCATAGAGTTCCCTAACTCTAGATCAGCCTTACTAGCTCCTCAAGCAGTGAGACCAGTAGCACCAATAGTCCCTCCAACTAGAGGAGGAGGTCAGCATCATGGTGTTCGGGGAGGTCCCTATGGAGGCAAGGCAGGTGGCAGAGTGGATGCGCGTGGTAAAGGAACCTAGGGCCATTTCTATGTAGTTCGATCTAGAGTAGAAGTCGAGGAGTTACATGATGTGATCACATGTACAATTCTTTTATGCCGTCAGTCCGCTTTAGCCTTATTTTATCCTGGTTCAATTTATTAATATTTGTCTGCTTATTGTGCTCCTCGGATAGGGGTGAGCCCTGAGACCTTAGTGGTAACATTGCGTGTTTTGACCCCAGTCCGAGATTCTTTAGTAGTGGATCAGGTTTGTAGATTGTATGTGGTGATTATTTGGGAGCAAGATACCCGGGTGGATCTTATTGTGCTTAGTATGGTGGATTTTGATTTGATCTTGGGCATGGACTTGTTATCTCCTCATCGAGCAGTCTTGGATTTCTATGTCAAGAATATTTACTTCAGCCATGCCTAGTATTCCATCGGTGGTGTGGGAGGGTTCTCGTAGTTGCACGCCCGTGTGGGAGATTTCTTATGTATAGGCTCGGAGGCTAGTGGCTTGCTGGTGTTTGGAATATTTCACTTATGTTAGAGATGTTAGTAGGGAGGGCCCTACTATTTATTTAGTACCTATGGTCCGAGAGTTCACATGTGTGTTTCCTGCCGACCTTCCTAGCTTACCCCAGAGCGGGATATTGATTTTTCAAATGATTTAGAGTCGGGTACTCGTCCTAGTTCCATCCCACCATACTGTATGAACCTCAGAGAGCTCAAGGAGCTCAGTTTTCAGCTTTATAATCACTTGGTTAAGGGATTCATTCGGCCTAGTGTATCGCCTTAGGGTGCCCCAATCCTATTTGTGAAGAAGAAGGTCGGTACTATGCAGATGTGTATTGATTACAGGCAATGGAATAAGGTGACGGTGAAGATGTCACGACCTGGTGTTACCCCTTGGAGCAACATGACGTACTTGACCTCGAAAGGGGGTCTCATACAAGCCCTTAGCATAATCATAACATAAGATCATAGAATAATGCGGAAAATTTAAAACTTTTACAATCGAAGTCAACTTCTTTTTCTTAACGAAAATAAGAGTCTAGACCTTGTCTTAATCACAATCTAGTATAATAGAGAATACAATTAGGGGTCAAAGACATCAATATAGTTTCAAAAATAGAATGTACAATCGAAACTAGAAATTAATAATCCATCCTCAAACTTGAGGACTCACCAAGCTTAGGGAATAGTCAACCCATGCTTCACTTGAAAGGAGAAGTGCGTCTCAACGACCGAAACCTACACTCATAGTAAATGTAGAAAATATGGGTTAGCACAAATAATGTACCAAGTATGGAAGCCATGCACAAAAATCCTTAAAACATGCTTAAAAGGGACATTTAGTTGAAAACATGCCCTTGTCACATTTAAAAACCATTATGCACATTTATGCAGAAACATAAGTCAAACAAACATATAAGCAACCCAAAGCCATACTAGTGCAATGCAAAGTAAGATCCCATAACCCTACCAAATGCTAAGTATTTCATTTAGGCCACCAAAACATATCTTACTTTTGCCTCATCCATAACCAACATACATTAGTAAGGAGTTATTCATGTTCATAGCTTTTAACAAGTAAAGTCAATTTTAACATCCATACATATCTTACATACATAATCCATAAGTCTTCATAACATAAGAGAACCTCACTAGAACCCCTCTTAAAGTCTACTTGTGCAATGCATAAGTGAAGTCACATACCCCAACTCATACTAAGTAGTACCTCTTAAGAGGTCATAATTAAAGTCCATGTTCTTACCATAGTTCATATTTGTATCATATAGGGAAAATAGCCTTAATCGACATAGACCATGTGAGCTACATGGAATCCAGTGTTCTACCCCCACACCGAAAAGAGGTGTCCTACTTGCCTAAGGTAGAACTTACATAATGGATTTTAGGTGGATCCACTAGCTAAAGACCTATGTTGGCACATAGTTATGGGATAAGGAGATTGCTTCTACAAATCCTAACTACTAACATGGAAGTTTCCATCTCATGAGATAACCATATTGGGAACCCAACTACTAGCATGAAGGAACCCATCTCATATTCATATCCACTCGGTGCTAAGCATAATTCCCTTTAAAAGTCGTATTAACTCTTTACTTAAGTTCATATTCATGAAAGAATGCACTAGGCACTCAAACCAACATAATATCATAATATATAGCTCATATATTCAAAGGGTGAGAATATCCTTTCAACCTTAAAACCATCAACATGCAAGTAAACCTTTCACATCATATTCATAGTGTGTTCATGATAATGGCCTTTCAATCAACACAACAAGCATATCATAAACATAAATACATATTTCATGCATAATCAAGTGTAAGGGTATAGGGAAGAAGGATCATTCATCAGTACCACAATTACACAATAGTCATAGGATCATCACTATCTAAGTGAATCATGAGTTCATATACAATCTTCATTAACATACACAAACCCTATGAAATCTTGGAATTTGAGATCCTCTACGAAGTTGATTTTACCCGCACACTCTGGCAAGCATTGGGCATTGACCCTAGAGTGATAGCTGACTCACGTGGGTGGCATTAGGCAATGCCCAGGGTGATTAGCTGGCAGGGTAGTTGGATATAAGTTACTTGAGGTTTTCTTCAGAGTTGACAGGCCCGCACATTCTGTTTGGCTAGGGCAGGCCCTAGGAGTGTTAGATGGCACACTTGGTTGGCTTGGGCTGGGCCCCTAGAGTGTTAGCCTATTGGGGAATTGTATTAGGGCTTTGAAGGGGATTGATATACCCCCGCGCGGACCATGCCTTGCTGGATAATTCTCCAGAGTTGCTGGTGGGCTGGGTGGCCCGATGTGGAAGTCAGATTTGTTGACTGGATTGAAGTGGTTTGTTTGTTGTGTTGGTTCAGAGTTGGGTTTCCATAGTAGTGGCTTCTCTGCGTATCTATCAAGCTTATGGGAGTCCGTTCAGGTTCTTGTTTGTTTATGCTTGAGTGTACCTAGCGAGTCTTATGAGGGGCCTAGCTGGGTTTAGGTTAAATATCATTACACTAGCTCTCTGATTGTTTTGATCTTATTTTGGTTGACATATGTTCATGTTTTATTCTATATTTTTCATCTGTTTTTACCTTTTTTGCTAAGTCGGCCTATGATGCCTACTGGATACCTATTGCTTTGGTAATCATGCTACACTCTGCATCTATTTTCGTGATGCAAGTACGAGTACCAACTATCAGCGTTGAGGTCGAGCATGCAGGTTTCTATTCTGGAGACAAGAGTGAGCACATGAAGTTCTGGGATTTCCTCTATCCATTTCGTAATTATTTTTTGACTTTGTTTTTGCTCTTTGATGCAGTCTTGTTTTCGTGGTCCACTTTTGGGACTCGTAATCATTCAGTAGTTATATACATGTGACTTCCAGGTTCTGGGAGGTATCTTTTATATGTATAGATTTGGGTTCGCTTCCGCATTCCTCTTATGTGTTGTGTTTATTTATGCTTCTCTTAGTTATGGGTGGTTCCCCCTCAGTCCCATTACTCTCAAGTTGTGGGACAGGGTTGGGCTTGCCTACTTGTGGGTTGGTAGGTGCCATCATAGCTTGAGAAATCAGGTCGTCACAAAAGGATCAATAAATCGTTTCTTAAGTATTTGAAATCATATGGACAAGGGTTGATATTTCTATTAATGATTCATTGTTATAAGAAGGAATTTGCATTGGAAAGATTGAAATCATTGGAGAAAAACTTACCCTGAAGAAGAATTTTGATAAAAGATTTGGAAGAACCTTACTTGTAAGTCTAATGCTTAGATTTTACTCACATTTTTGTGTTGGGGTTTGAGAGAGGAGAAAGAGAAACTAAAATAAGAAAATATGATTATTTAGGGTTTTATAGGAGGAAAGAAATTTATTTTAGATTTTTCATAGGGGCATAAGGAATTAAAAGTTACCTTTTTAAGAATTTTTCTACCGGACAAAACAAAACTGCATTGCATCATTTTATACAATGATCATTAATCTCTATTCTGAACTCAGAATGATGAAAAGTTTGTGGCATTAGAAAAAAGACTCATAGACCTTTAATTGGATATGCTATGGGCCACTTAACTCTCCACATTCTAGGAGATATGATCTTTTGAAATTAACCCATGAAAACTCTTACATGGAAACTCTACGGATAATGAAACTTTAAACTATACTTTGTGTTACAAGAATTTTATGACCATAATTCAAATTAAATATCTTCCCATACTAAAGAATAGACATTAACACCTATTCACAATTATGCATCACCGTGTATGACCTTATACACATATGAAGAATGGTTCGGTTCTGAGCTTAGAGATTTTTGGTGTGTTACAATATATCCACTTTGAAATCATTTGTTCGCAAATCATGGTCAAGTATGAATAAAATCAAAAGAATGATCTACTACCACTAAGTTTTGAGTCTAGCTGAATTCTCTTATCACGTTTAAGCCTAACTAAGAGTCACAATGTGCTACACATAAGATTATTATACTAATCTTAACCACAAGATTAATGTTCTATACCTTTGTACAAAATTTCATTATAAGAATACTACTCCTTACAATCGCATTCATCAAACCTCAAATTCTAATCAAGAAACAATTATTGCATCACTGCATTCACCCACATGTTATACACACCACATTCAAGCTTTGTACTATAACAACTCAATATTATCAACATCACAAGCCTATAACTATAAGAACTCAATAGAATTCTAGGTAACCAATTTTTCTTCGAATTTCCCACCTTCCTATTTGATACGCTCAAATTACACCTCTTTAATGAAGCATAAGCGATCTTTATCAAGTAAAGAACCCAACTTGTAGGTTGGGATCGATCCCATAAGGAAACTGGTTTAGACTTTACTTTAACCAACAATTATATTCAATTAGTCAAATTACTTCCAAAAACAAAGCAAGTAATTAAAGGGGGGGGGGTTTGTTAAACAAATTGTAAGAATTCAATAAGTAATCAGTAATCAAAAGTCAATATTGGTTGTTATTATGATGAGAGAAATAACTAGGG
>JAJOOS010026728.1:0-11836 GCA_029582725.1 Solanum chiquidenum
TAAAAAGAATTTCACCTTGTTTTAATATGTCTTGGAATTTTTCTTGGTGGCAAATCACATAGTACACAACGCTCATTAAATTCCCTAATTCTAGCAGCTCTATGAGAATAAAAAATCCAGGCAACAACATATTCAATTTTCATACAACCACAATCAAATAATGAAATACCATCTTGTACAACTAAATTTAATACATGTGCAACACATCAAACATGAAAAGTTTTAACATCAATTGGACATAATCTAACTTTTAACATACTAGCAGCGTTTGTATTATTAGATGCATTATCTAATGCGACAGACATTACTTTATCTATAAGCATGTAATAATCTAGAACACTCAAAATATTTGAAGTTAAATATGCACCCGTTTTTTTTCCTACACATTCTTTATAACTTAAGATTCTTTTTTGAAAATTCCAGTTATGATCAATCCAATGTGCTGTAGTAGTTAAATAATCATGTCCATTAACACTACGACGCATGTCCGAAGTTATAGACATTCTACAATCTAATATGCTAAATATACAACGAAGATATTGACAATGTTTACCTTGATATACAAAAACATCATATTTAACAATATTTCTTGAAAAACCTCTATAAGTAGGATTATAAGTTTTTTTGAATATATTCAATAAAACCGGGATGTGAAGAAAAACTATAAGGCAAACCACAAACAGAAACCATTTTAGCTAAATTTTCGCGATCTCTTTCCTTATTGTATTTACGTTGTGTTAGTGGACCACCAGGGTTAGAAGGATCTAATGTTACTTGAACCATGTTAGAAGCCCCTACCGATTCATTAACATTAATATCAAAATCATTAACTGAAATTCCTTTTTTTCTATCGGCTAATGTTTTAGCTTCTTTATATTGAATCGGCACACAAGATAACAAATGTCTATTTAAGCCCCCCGTCCCACTTTGACCTCCACCTTGTTTATGTTTAAAATGTTGCTTACACTTATTACAAATAGCAATAGAGTTTTCCTTATCTAAAGTCATAAATTGCCACACAATAGAAGTTTTAGGGCGTTGATACTTCACCTTCTCCCTTGTAGGAGGTATAAGGGGTGGGCGTCCAGAATTTTGCTCCGTTGAATTTGTAGTTTCATTTGGAACTTTTGTCATCGGACTAGTAGGTGTATCTTCTAATTCATCTTCTCCCGAACCAACTTCTACTTCTTCACCTGAATTTTCATCAAGATAAGGATTATCACCATAAATTTGTTGGAAAAGTTCATGATCGAGTTGAACATTTGAATCAATATCATAAGAAGTATCATCAACATAAGTAGAATCATTTGTATTAAATCTAACTCTAGACATTGATTTAGAAGAAGTACCAACATATTTACTCTTATTTTTTTCCTTACTACTTTTTTTATTAAAATTAAATAATTTATTAATGCCACCTGGTTCTTTCTCTTTTTCTTTACCGGTATCTTTTTTGCTAGAACTCATATTTAATTATATGTAAAATGTAATATAAAAATAATAATAACACAAAAATTAATGACAAAAAATAAAATATAAATATTATGAAACAAATGTACCAAACGTCTGCGTTAATAGCAGACGTTATAACCGAATAACCAATTCTTGAAGCTTGTAGTTTGTTTTAACTTGTAATTTGGAACTCCAATACTTGATATCAAATATGAGAATTATATATATTATGATATAATATGAAAATTTAGAATTGAAATATATGTATTATGATATAATATGAGACTTAAATGGAATAAAAAATTGAGACTTAAGATTGAGAGGATATAGAAAATAGATGAGAGAATAGATGATTTTGTAAGAAATATTAAGGGATAGAGGGGTATTTATAATATTAAAAATGGGTTAAAATGTATTTATGATAACTTGAGGGTTTAAATTAAAGTATTAAAAGTAGGGGGTGGTAGGGGGTGTTGGGGAAGTGAAAAAGGTGAATAAATCCGTTGGGGAACCCACTAGCCGTTGCCCCAACGGATATAATTCAAAAAAATTTAAAAAAAATTTGGGGATCCCGCGAAACCGGCCGGTTAAGCCGGGCTAGGACCGGGCCGGGTCGACCGGGACCAAAGGGTGAACCGGCCCCGAACCGGTCCCCTATCCCAAAGTCACTCCCAACCCGCGAGAAGTGACGGGACCGGGTCCAGTGAGCCGATTCTCGGACCGGTCGCGGACCGGGGCGGGCCGATTCGGTCCCCCTGCCAGCCCTACCCTCACTGTACCCGAGGTTGTGAATTATTTCCTTCCAAAATAAAACTGATAAACTATTAAAGAAGTAGTGATACCTCAAACTTTAATAACTTCAGCAAACTCAAAAGGCAACAACAAAATCACACAAAGACTCTACTTTTATTTGCAAGAAAATGTCTGCATAAGGAGGAAATTCAATGCAGAAAAATGAGAGAACTCCCCTCTAATTATATGCCAACAAAGGGTAGTATGAAAATGTGCTAATTGTGTCTTGTCAGAGAGGTCACAACCCTTTAGAAAAGACACAATCTTTCGTAAAGGTCACAACCTTTTGGAAAAGCCACAACCCATCAGGAGAGTCACAACTTTTCATTTTCCATTCACACATTTAAAACCCAACAACCCCAATGGATTTTGTACAAGGTTATGCCCGATAAGACTTGAGGGTCGGATTAGTTTTATATTTGCAATCAAATGATGCTTCTAGTACCAAGAGTTGACTACATGGTGGTAAAGTTGGACAAGCCTAAATGGCCATGCTTTAAGTTAAATAAGGATGGCAACAAGATGCAAAATAGTCCAGCAGGGGCGGCAGGAGGTATTTGTAGAGATTATCATGGAAATATTGTCATGGCATTCTCATTTTCATTGGGTAATGACAGTAATTATCCGAAAGATGCACCGTACTATGCAAATCAGATATGAAAAAGTAGTCATCGGAAAGATGGCACAGTGCTACCCAAATTAGTATGAGAAAATACTCACTCGAAGATACACTATGATCCAACTTTTGCTAATATAATCATTGACCAGATTGACGACATATATGTGTCTACATTATCACATTGAGACCCTATTCATAGACACTACATTGGACTCCTTTTCCAACTAGGACACTAATACAATCATTTTTCAAGTAGAACTGTATATATTATTCCTATTCTAAATAAAATTATATATTATTCTTGTTCCTATTCCTATTCTAACAAAAACAATAACTAAAAATAGTAGAAACAATAAATAATACAATAATCGAATCAAAGAAAAAAATATTTAATACTAACATAAAAATAAGCTAATAGGAGAGTACTAATAAAAATACAAAGAAAAAACTAGACGAAACATGACTACCTACTAACCTTCTGCCATAATATTTGTCCTCCATAAACATATCTCACAGGTAGAAGTGGTTAAAATATAATCCCGAATTTGAAGATTAGAACCCATGTTGATGACATATTGTAAAGTCAAATATCAAAATATATAAGCAAAAACAATAAAGAGACAAAAATATGAGTTCTTTATATCTCTATTTGTAGTCAGTGGCGAGACTAAAAATTTCACTAAGAAGATTTAAAATATGAAGAAGTAAACACATGAACTAATCAATGTGGTTCAACATCTACTTTATATACATAAAATATATTTTTAACTATATATAAATAATGTATTTTTTCTCCAAAAGGGGTTGGGATGAACCTCCTAGCCTCAAGATGGCTATGCCCTGTTTACACCGTTACATAGAAACAAACAAAAGATGGCATTAAACATATGAGATCATGAAGAAAGTGAGAGATATAGTTACATTTGAAATGTTTATTTTATTATAATACCCATATTAGTTGATGTTGAGTATTAGATCATGAAAAATGATTTGGGGGAGAAAACAAAAATATTGTCGTTTATTGATATGTTAAAAGTTACGAGTAAAAAGTACAAACCGAGAGAAGTGTAGAATATCGAAACGAAAAAAATATCAAAATTTTACTCTTTTTTGTAACTGTTCGAAAAATATCAAAAATTTTAATATCAAAATTTTACTCTTTTTTGTAACTGTCTGAAAAATATCAAAAATTTTAATTTTTCCTCGTAAACGTCCGAAAAATATAAAAATTAAGATAAATACATCAAAACACCTCAAAAAAATTTCAAATTGCACCAATGACCTAAGAATATCGAAACGAAAAAAATATCAAAATTTTACTCTTTTTCGTAATTGTCCAAAAAATATCAAAAATATCACTTTAATATAACTAGAAACCAAAAGATATCTTGAATGTGCGCATCCGGTGAATCGAACCCCGGTCAGTACCGTGGGAGGGTACTATGATACCACTACACCAGATGCGCTTCCAGTCTTCACATTTCAATTGATATTATACGTAATATAATAGATTAGGGTTAGAAGCTCCATAAAACCCTAGCTGCAGCTGCAGCCGCAGCCATAACCACTCACCACATTTTTATTATGATATCAGTTCTAAAAAATTATAGCATTTGGTTATGTTGATTGCTGGCTGGATTAAGAGCCAGTTTTCTTATTAAAGGTTCGAACTTTCTTTTATCTTTTCAATTCAAGATACAAATATACAATGCAGTATGTTGTTGTCGGAGTTAATTTGGGATTGAGGATTTTTTTGGTTTATTGATTTTGTTGATACATGATTGTATAAATTACTTCCGGCTAATGAACTCTTTTATCTTGATTAGTTGTTTCAATTATCTTAAGTTTCTGATTTAAGAAAATAATATTTGGGTAGGGGAATCAAAAGTTCAGGTAGACAACCGATGGAGCTTACTAAGATTTCTTGAGCATTTACCTTCAAGATTGAGGCGTTTTTTGATGTTTATAGACTAATTTTAATAGTTGTTGAGTTAAAAATACTGAATAAGAACAAGGCTCAGGTAGGTGCAATAAACTGTGTCTGTTTTCTTGGAATTGTGTTGTTCTAGTACTATCCCTTCACGTCTGAAATATTTTTTAATGAAGGAAGACCTTGTAGTCATGTTTGGGTATCTTAGATAATGTGGGGTATAGGGAGAGTTAATTTATACCTACTATATATACTTCTACAAATAGGTTAATCCACACCTCGAATCTGTGACTACAAGTCGCCAAAGGACAATTTTTATTGTTGTGTCAAGGCTCGCTGCTCGCCCCCACACTCTCTGGGGCATCTTAGATTAATAGCTTAAGAATTTCTTGAAGGTGTAATATGAAAGTAGTGATGTGTTAAATGGAACACATATAGTCTGCTTTTGATATATTGTGTAAACCTGTCCTTTGAATTGCAATGCATCTCAATACGTACTTCCCCTAATGTTTAATGGGATGAATTTTTCATGGTTGTTGCAATCCTCTGCTTCTAACTCTAATTGAGAGAGTGAAATTGTCATCGACTGTGCCATTATTTTCAAAAGAATTCAAGGTTTAGCACATATAAATCCACAAAAGCGTATTCTCTTCGGGAGTAACTGAACTAACTTGACCGGCTTCTGAAATTCTTGAGGATGGCATATGAGCTAACTCTCTAGAGCATACTGAGCATCAAAGACATTTGGAACTGCTGTATATCCTGTATTTTTGTGTATTGCATAATATCATACCTTGTCGTGGTGCACTGAATCTGGATTGCTATAGTTGAATAAGGTTGGGGCTTCACTCTTGTATATTGCCTCTTGAATCTGGGTATAATTTCTTTTAGCTTCATCTTTGAGTAATGTTGAGAGGTTTAAGTGACTTTCAGAAGTTCCATTGCATAAAAAGGTTCAGTGTCTGTTCCTCTGACTTCTGTTATGTATTTTGTTGAAACTCTGAAGGCTTCTGCGCAGTAGACTTCTGTTGGTTAACCAGGACCCTGTTCCCTGCTTCTTAATGTTAATATTTTCTGCTGGTGTGATCAGTAAACCTGGTTCTTATGTTAACTGCTCTCTGTATTTTTGCCTTAGTGTAAGGCTTATTTCCTCACTGTCCATGTTTCTCCATTTAAATTGATCCAAGGCCACCACTCTAGTTTCCTTCATCAAAATAATTCCCATTCTTGGTCACGACATAGCTGGCAAGGTATACTTTGGCCATACAATTTTTTTCTCTTGGATGGTTTTCTTTCTTCGTCTTTTTCTTTAATTGGTTAACCCTAATCTCTGGGGTTTCTATGGTCTGCCTTTTGAGTTGGCATGGTTTTTGTGCTTAAAGTTCTGATGATAATTTTTCAGTCTTCCCTTCCGCAAGGCATGTTTAGAGAAGGTGAAGAGCTGGCAGGAATCAACCCAAAATAGAAACCATAAACCCTGTCTCTCTCTCTCTGTTGCTTGAAAAACATGCCGTCATTTCCTCAACCAGGTGAAGTTACCATCTGCGAAATCAATCGGGACCTCATTACTGCAGATGAACTCTCTGATGATGCAGCTAAGGAAACCTATGGCAAGGTTCTTGGAATTATATTCAGTCCAGTTCCTTTTCAATCAGAAAATTTGTTGAGTGCACTGAACTCTGAACAAGGTGCCGACCAGAGGAAGAGTGGCCTACTTTGGGCAGCATTGCAGGCAGTCTCTACTGGTTCGCTGAGGCACTTTTTTCATCCCATTGATGTAAAATTGTTACAAGATGTTGATTTCCATGTCCTTGATTGGCACCAGCACAAGCATATATTAGCCTTTATTTCCGGACAACATCAGGTGACAATTCGTGATTATGAAGATTCTGAGGGAGGGAGTCCTTGCGTTTTGATCAATGACTCCCAAAAAGATGTTAGAAGTCTTTCATGGCGGCCAAATGGTGGGAGGGCACTTGCTGTCGCCTGCAAGGGTGGCATTTGCATTTGGGCTGCTTCATTTCCAGGCAATACAGCTTCAGTGAGATCAGGTGTTACATTGGGTACTCTCTCTAGAGGCTCAGGAACTAAATGGACTCTTGTGGACTTCCTTCTAAGTCCTGAACATGAACAAATTACTGCCCTTTCCTGGAGCCCAAATGGGAAGTATTTGGCATCAGCTTCATTTGAGAGCTCTTCATTCATCATTTGGGATGTTGCTCAAGGAGTGGGAACACCTATACGACGTGGCTTAGGGGGCATCTCCTTATTGAGATGGTCCCCATCAGGAGACTATTTCTTCTCTGCAAAATTTGATGGGACATTCTATCTCTGGGAGACTAATACATGGACATCAGAACCATGGTCCTCAACTAATGGTTTTGTCATGGGAGCAGCTTGGGATCCTGATGGTAGTAGAATACTCATTGCTTTCTCTGAATCTTCAACCTTGGGTTCCATTCACTTTGCAACAAGGCCACCGTCTCTAGATGCACATATTATACCTGTTGAGTTGTCAGATATACAGACCTTGACTGGAAGTCGAGGAATAGATAAGATAGCATGGGATGCTTCAGGAGAGCGTCTAGCCTTGTCTTATAGAGATGGGAATGACTTGTACAGGGGTCTTATAGCAATATATGATGTTAGAAGAAGTCCACTGATTTCAGCATCTTTGGTTGGGTTCATCAGGGGTCCTGGAAATGACCCCAAGCCAATAGCCTTTTCATTTCATGACAAGTTTAAGCAGGGACCATTGCTTTCTGTGTGTTGGAGTAGTGGATTTTGCTGCACATATCCCCTCATATTTCGCTCACATGTTCTTCCATAATCAAGGTACATTGGAAGTTTTACAATCAACTATTTCCTAATTCTAGATGGATCATTTTCAACTCATTTGGAGATTGTAGGGCCAGTGCATTTGGCAACCAAATCTTTATCGTAACCAAATAGTAGTTTGGGTTTATGTTTACTCTTTATGTTTCTAATGGAGAAGTTCCTACATTACATACCTATGTTTGGAGGGTTTAATAGTACAGTTGGAAGTAAACAAAAGAAGCTCCGATGATGAAGTTGTCAAGATGTTTATATCGTTCCAATTTCTGATGCTTTTGGTCATAGACCAGAGCTATATGTGGAACTGAAGGGACAACTGAGGAGCTTGTTTGTGTTAACACTCATTCATACACTAAAAAGGAGTTTGTTCATGGACATATCATTGATCTCAATCTTAAGCATGGCAATTATAGCATGTTAAAATTGAAGATTAAGTAAAATGAGACATTTGAAAACTTCTTTTTAGTAAATTTGGTTGTGACAAGCAAAATGAAATGAAGTTTAGGGTTACTCTATTTGACTGATGATCCTCTTGAAGTTGTTTTTTCTACTTGGTAAATAATTGACACCAGATTAAAAAAATGTAACACTATTTTTCTCACAGTTTTTTACTTAACCATAGTCAAGTAACAAATATTCTCATTTTAGTTTGTATTTCCTCTTCTTTTTTTTCCATTCTTCAACCATTAACCCCATCTTGATAGTTTTTAGTAGTTATTAAAGAGAATGTTTAACCTACTCTTAGTTACTATGAAAACGTTATCACATTTGTTATTTGATCCTTCAAACATAATATGCATATTTGTTGAATTTGATATGAATACAATGGTGTTTTTAGAAAATCTGAGCAACATAACTTTTAGATGACAGTAGACATTACATACATCCGAACCTTACACTAAAATTAGGCAAAAATTAAGCAAATTAACCTGCTTTGTAACCTGATTTTGCTTAATGGCAATAGGTATTAGCTGTCATCAACTTCAAAATAAATAAATATATGAGTGATTCTAGGATAGAATTAGAGAATGAAGAAAGGGAAAAAAAAATAATAGATTTGTATAAATGAAAATATGAATTTGGAAATGCTTTTTTTTTCTTTTCGTATACATTCTATTCGTGGTTTCATAATTTTTTTTTTGATAAATAAATGATTTTATTACCAAGTAGAAATTACAAAACAGAAAAGCAAGCTGGACATCCCCCAGACTTGCATCAAATAACTAGCTTTCAATCTTAACTATCAAATCTTTCACTATGGTTAGCAACATCATCAATCAAACTGCCTTACACTAAACAAGATATGCATTCAGGGATTGGAGCACCTGATCAAGTCTTGCCCATTTTCTTCCTCGTAGATGTATCTCTTGAACAATCTTCCTCACCAACATTCCAGGAGTTCTGATTATTTGCTTGAAGATACGTTGATTCCTCTCCTGCCACACAACATAAACACTTGCAGCCATTGCCATCCTGTACACCTTAGCTCTTGCTTGTTTGCCTTTGCAGTGAGTATTTGCCCACAACACTTCCTCATTCCATCCTCGAGCCTCTCTCTATATATTTAACCAGTGCAAAATCTTTTGCCACACCTGAGCTGTGAACATACATTGGAAGAACAAGTGATTATGACTTTCATCATCAGCTTCACACAACACACACTGCACCACTTCTATGCACCCCCATGAAACCAATCTATCCCTTGTGAGTAGCCTTTTTTGCAGTTCTAAAGTACAATATAAAATTCCACTTTGGGCATGCAACATTATTGCAGATTAGTCTTCTCCATTCAACCTTCTGATACTCTCCCCTCAGAGCTTTGTACAATTTTTTGATAGAGAACCTGTCCATCTGCTTGATATACATCTCATTCCATCCAATAGTTTCAAGTTCTTGATGCATTTGTAATATTTTCCTCACCATCCAAGAAGCTTGAGGTGCTTCTACACCCCATAAGGTCCTTTGTTTCCCATAATATTGATGTACCCATTTCACCCATAATCTATCTTTCTTAACACACAAATTCCACAACAATTTGCTTATTGTAGCCTTATTCCATGTTTGTGCATCCAATATATTGAGTCCTTCTGCTATCCTAGGTTTGCACACTTGTTTCCATGCAATTAGTGCCTTCTTAGAAGTATCCACACCCCATGTCCATAGGAAAGTCCTGCATATTGTTTCTATACATTTAATCACTTTCTTTGGGATTATGAACACTTGGGACCAGAACACTTGGATGGAAAACAACACACTCTTAATCAATTGAGCCCTTCCTGCATAAGATAGAAACCTAGAAGTCCAACTCTGAACTCTATGCATTATCTTATCAATTAGTGGCTGATATTGTAGGATAGATACTCTCTTAGTACTCAGGGGAACACCTAAGTACTTAAAAGGTAGTAGCCCCTGTGAAAAGCCCAACTCTTGTAGGATTTTTGCTTGTGTATCCCTTAGCACTCCTCCAAAATAAATAGAGCCCTTGTCAGCATTTGCTACTAGACCTGAAGCTAGAGAGAACTCATGAAAGACACCATACACCAGCTTAATTGAACCAATGTCACCTCTACTAAACAGTAAAAGATCATCAGCAAAGCTTAGTTGTATAATCTGCAATCTCTCACATTTTGAAGGGAAATTAAAATCGTTGTGCTGTAGTCTCTTGAATAATCTTGACAAATACTCCATGTACAACACAAATAGATATGGGGATACTGAGTCCCCTTGTCTCAATCCCTTTTTTGCAGGGAAAGGGATACTGGGATGACCATTTATGAGTATAGAATATGAAACTGTACTAATGCATTGATAAATTCTATCCACAAACTTCCTAGAAAATTGCAAGTGTGTCATTACCTGCTTAAGATACCCCCATTCCACAGAATCATAAGCGTTCTTCATATCTACTTTAAGCATACATCTTGGAGACACATTCTTCCTTCCATATCCTTTAACTAATTGATTACTTAGAATGATGTTATCATTTATCAATCTACCCGGAACAAAGGTTGATTGATTTTTATCCACCAAGACATCCATCACACATTGCATCCTATTAGTTAGAACTTTTGATATAATTTTGTACAATAAAGTACAATAGGATATAGGTCTAAACTCTGAAATTTTGGAAGGATGAGTAACTTTAGGTATCAAAGTGACAGTAGTACAATTAATGGCTTTACACATCATAGAAGAAATGAAATACAACATCAGTGATTTTCTCTCCTATATTTGCCCAGGTCTTTTTAAAGAATAGGGCATTAAAGCCATCACATCCAGGAGCTTTAGCATCATTTATGCCCTATAGAGCCATTACTACTTCCTGCCTAGTCACAAGTTTAATCAATTGAGCTTGTTGATTTCTATCCAGGACAGGTCCATCTCTCATCACCAATAGATTTACAGCAGGTAGTTGGGTAGCACAAGATCCCAAGAGTTGCTTATAAAATCCTATGATTTCTTCCTCAATATCATTACTGCTATTTAGCATTCTTCCATCAGCAGTAGTCAAGCTTAAGATCTTATTTCGGGCTATTCTATTCTTCGAACTAGCATGAAAATAGGCTGTGTTTCCATCCCCCAATTGTAGCCACTGCACTCTAGATTTCTGTTTGAGTATACTCTCTTCAATGTTTAGCCATTTCTCCAAATTCTCCTTAACCTCCTTTTCAAGTTGTAGGATATCAGTACTTTGCCCAGGTTGTCTCATAGTGTTTTGCAAATCATGCAACTGTTGTCTATACATCCTAATTCTTGTTTCCACTCCCTGATATTCAACAATATTCCGTTCTTTCAGAGCTATTTTCACCCTCTTAAGTTTTTGCTATACCACATACATTGTACCTGTGTTGTGACTTTCCTTCCAAGCCATTTGCACTGTCCTATGAAATTCTCCATGCCGAGCCAAGTTATTTAGGAACTTAAAAGGCCTATGTCTTCTATCCTATTCCTGTGCCAAAACAACTCTAAGAGGTGAGTGGTCTGAGCATCCAGGGTTCATTACTTGCACTTCCAATGATTGCATTTCTAATAACCATCTAACATTTATGTCACGACCCAAACCTAGGGCCTAGACGTGACCGACGAATGAGGAACCCGAAGGAACCTCAAACAAGCCTCATAGCGTATCATTACACATCCTTGGTCGCGGAAGCAAATAAAATGACCATAAGCGATAAGCATAATCAAGGGGGAAATAAAGACTAAGG
>JAJOOS010026729.1:0-12230 GCA_029582725.1 Solanum chiquidenum
CCTTGAGTTATCTTTACTTTCAGTTTTGTTCTATTCGAGAACTATACTCTGAGACTTGTATACTTTTATTCGAATTCTGTATTTAGAGGTTTGTACATGTGACCACCAAATTCTGGGTTATGTTGAGTTTATTTAAAGACTTCCGCTTATCTTTCTATCTTATTCTTGTTTTATAAATTCTGTATCATCGGGTTTTTGGGTGTTAGGCTGACGTGTCTGGTGGGGTTTGGGCACGTGCCATCACATCGGGTTTTGGGGTGTGACAGCAATGCATAGATGATGTCCCATACCACCACCCACACTAAGTAGTACATCCTTAAGAAGCGATAGTTTATTAACATTATTGTGGGTGTAAGTCTTAACCGACATAGACCATGTGAGCTTGACAAGAAATCTCGGTGTAACCCTCACCGGATAAAGATATTCCTACTTGGCTAAGGTAGGACCATCGTTTGTTTAGCCTTAACTAGATCCACTAGCTAGACCTATGTGGGAACATAGTTTAAGGGATAGGGAGATTTCTACTAGATACCCCGCCTCAACTCACGGATGAGCATCCACCTCAACTGACGGATGAGCATCCACCTCCATAGATTACTACTAAGTACCCCACCTCAACTCCCGGATGAGCACCCATCTCAAGTCATATCCTCTTGGTGCTTAGCATTATTCCCTATGGAGTACATTAGGTTCATTACATTAGTTCATTATAGGATAAGGGATTAGTACTAGATACCCCGCCTCAATTCTCGGATAAGCATCCATCCCAACCCAACATTCATTCATTCATTGGAAAACTCATAGATTAAAAGATGAGAATATCCTTTCACCTAAGAACCCCCTTATTGTGAGAAATTTCTTTGACAACAAGTCATTAACATTGATTAAAGGACAATATGAGAATAGCCTTTCAAATAGTACTTCATCATCAACATTATCATTGAACCTCTTTCTTTCATACATTCATTTAAGTGTTTCTGTATGTGAGAATTGCCTTTCACATTGTCACCATCATTCACAAGTGTTAATAGAGAGATAGTATTCAATCCTAACACAATTAATTTCTAAACACGATAATCTTTCATTCATTTAGATCACACACATGCTTTACATCACATTCATATATACAACATCATGATAATACTTCAATTACTCACACTATGCATTCAAGTCCATGATCACAATGTACATAGTAAGTAAACACCTCCACCTTTCAAGTGGATCAACATCTCTAACACAAGTTTACTACAACAAGTAATTAGGTCAAACTTGCCCTTTCAAGTCTATGATCACAAATCCTCAATTCACAAACAATTCATCATAATTAGGCATATATGATGATACAATTCAATAACTCAAAGCAATTTAGGCGTAATCCGTCAATATTTATTCATAATCAACAAACCCACTTCATAAGTCACAATTTAGGAATTGAGAGAAATCATGGGTTCATAGAGTATTTTCATCTTAAAACATCAACTAAAAATCAATATAGTCATAGTTTATCATTTGAAAACATTTGATGCAAGAACCCATGAGATTGAATAAAACTTAGGGTTTTGTATAACTTGAAAACCTTGAAAACTTCTTTGAAATTGACTCTAGGGTGAAAACTAACCCTAGATGAAGAATCACCATACCTTATACTTGAATAATCCCACGAAAATCTTCCCAAAAGCCTTCCTCTTCAAGCCTTAGGTCTTCTTCTGCTCCTGGTCTTCAATGGTTTGAAAATGAACAAAACATTATACATGAAGTGTTTTAAGACTTAAAACTATTATATATTTATGATATAAACCATTTAAAATCAACCCCAATTAATAAAACATTAAAATAAAATTACTTAAAAACCCTTAATTTAGGCAGCCCTGTTAGGGACCAAGGGCACTTCTACGGTCCGTGAAGGAGGACCACGGCCCGTGGTGGTTCCCATGGTCCTCTAGGAAGTATCTCCCTAAACTTTTCCAAGCCTCCACAAGACAAGTAATCTTCACGGCCACTTCTACGGTCCGTGGCCAAGACCACTGACCGTGAAATGGTCCGTGGAACTTGGGAAGTAGCTTGGACAAGTTTCCTTGCTTGCCAAGCCACCAAGTGACCTTCACGGCCACTTCTACGATCCGTGGTCATCACCACTAACCGTGAAGTAGTCCGTGGTCTTGGGCAGTAGCTTGGCCAAGGTTGGGCAACCATGGCCTTTGGCTAAGGCCTTGCCTTCTTGGCTTGGGACATGCCTTTGCCACCCTTAACCAACATTAAGAAGGGTCTTTCAACTACAAAGTCTATCACGTACCTTGACGTTGACTTACTAACCTCCATCAGACAAGGCTCGGTACAATATTACACAACAGGAAACCTCTTTACAAACTCAACACAAAGTCATTAGGCTCTAGTTTCAGTAGTTCAGTTTTAGGGTCGTTACAACCTAGCCTATGGTGACTCCAAAGGAGCACTTAGTGTGAGTATTAGAATGGGATGCTACTTGCACATTGCACAAGTGTGACTTAGAGTTATCTTGGGTGGTGGTCCTTATGTGATGATTGAGTCTTAGTTAATGGTTATGTCTTTATAAATGAATATTGTTGAAGGTGGGAAGGTTGAATGGTAAGTTTACTTTTGGTGACCTTAATGTGGTGCCTTGGTGTGGATGGTGGTATGGGACGCTATCCATACATTACACAAGGTATAGCCTAAGGGTTACTTGAAATTAAGGGTTATGTAAAGGTAATGGGCTATATATGGTGAACATGTCTCTATTGTGATAAATGACTTGTATGTTTGTTATGATTGAATATTATGACTCTTATACTTGTATTTCATAAAGTTTTATCAAAATGGCATACAAGCATTACTTTCAAACAAATGTCCTTTTTAAGCATATTTTTGCATGGTCATCATACTTAGTACATTTTGTGTGCTAACCCATTCCTCTTCTATGTTTTACTACAAGTGTAGGATCCGGTAATTGAGTATCTCTCTCTCCAAATTGAAGTTCTTGGATTGCTATTCCTCCAAGACTTGGTATGTCCTCGTGGATTCGAGGACAAGAACTCTATGTTTTCATTTCTTCATGTAATAGACATTTAGTAGTTTTCGATTGTAAAGGGCCGTGTCCCTACTTATGTTTTGAGATTGTGTCTAAGATTGCTATGTGAGACTTAGACTTCTGTTGTGTCTTTTAAAATGATGTTTTTGAATGTTTTGAATCGTATGGTTTTGAATAAAAAGTTTTTAATTTCGTACTATTTTTATTACCTATGCGATGAATGAATGCTATGAGACTTGAATAAGACCCATTCGGGGTAGAGTACGCCGTGTCGCTTCCGGAGTATACTCTCGGGTCGTGACAAACATGGTATGAGAGCACAAATTTTTGGAAATGGTCTTTAGGGTTGATGTCTCACAAGCCACGTTTAGTAAGTCTTGTCCATTGGTGTAAGTCGTGACACATCTATGAGTGAGAGGCTATAGGGCGTTAGAAAGTTACACTTCTTTCATTATTCTTGAAGTCGTGCCTTAGAGTGTCATGACTAATGTGGAGATAAGGGCGGCTTTCCAAACCTTAACCAACTCATGACGGTCCAAACTCAAGGTGTCACCACTCAAGCTCAAGCCTTAACGGCCTAAGCTAACCGAGGAGTTGGACCCCGGGTAGACCCCAATGCAAGTACACCCACTTCAAGAATTAGGGATTTCACAAGGATGAATCCCCCTTCTTTCCATGGCTCTAAAGTGGATGAAGACCCACAAGGCTTTATAGATGAAGTGTTTAAAGTGGTGGATGCCATGAGAGTATCTTCTCGAGAAAAGGTAGAATTAGCCGCCTACCAAATGAAAGACGTACATCAAGTGTGGTTTGAGCAATGGAGGGATGAGAGACCCCTGAGAGCGGGCCCTGTGGATTGGGGATCATTTAAGACGGCCTTTCTTCATAGGTTTTTCCCCCTAGAGTTGAGGGGAAAAAAGTTGGTGGAATTGATGAACCTCCGTCAAGGGGGTATGAGTGTGAAGGAGTACTCTCTTAAGTTCCACTCAACTATCCATGTATGAACCAACCTTGGTGGCTAATTCTAGGTCTAGGATGAATAAGTTTGTAATGGTGGTGTCTGGTTTGGTTGAAGAAGAATGTTGTACCGCAATGCCCCATCATGATATAGATATATATCTAGTCTCATAATATACGCTCAACAAATTGAGGAGACAAAGCTTAAGAAGATGAATAGGGAGGCAAAAAGAGCTAGACCCGATGAAAAAAATCAACCAAGGTCCAGAAAGTGCTACTACAACCAAGATTCTCCTATGGTCAACAATGATAGGGTGTCTAAACCTAAACCTCAAGGAGGTAATAGAGGTGGTTCTTCATTTGAAAGGTCTATTTGTGCTAAGTGTAGGAAGCAACATTTGGGTAAGTGCCTTGCCGGCACGGATGGGTGCATTGGGTGTGGAAAGAAGGGTCATAAGATGAGAAATTGCCCAAAACTTTCGGCAAAAGGGAGAGAGGCCAGTCAAGCTTCTCTTCAAGGCCCGGATCCTAATGCTCCAAAGAAAAACCGTTTCTATGTGCTTCCAGCCAAAGAGGGTAAATGAGCTAGTTCGGATGAAGGTACCGGTAAGTTATAGTTCCCTTTTTGTTGTGATGAGGTTCTTATGTTGTTTTTAATGATAGCCTTAGTTGGGGTTTTCTCCTAAGTGGGGAATGGTACATTGAATAGTAAGGTTGTTGAGAGTGTTGATATCCTTATCTCTTTCCTTCTATTCCTATTCAAGCTTGAGACCAAGAGTTCCTTGGAGCTTGTTTCATGTTTTGGAGTCATGTGTGATATTGTGTGTCCATGGTCTCCTTATGTTATGCATGTTCTAGTTTGATTTTTGTTTAGTTGAGAAAATGAATTCTCATACTTTATGTTCCTCATGTTGATTTGCATCTATAATGAGTTGTCTAAATGCTTCATGAGTGGAAATTGTTGAAGATGCCTAAATGTGCCTTTATGAAGAAGTTGCTTAATGTGTTTTTATGAGAAAAATGCTTAAATGTGCTTAATGATATTATTATGAGCATGATGTGAGTTGGAGAAGGAAGTTCCTCCAATGTAATGAGAAATGTGAAGTTTTGATGCATAATGAGTTTGTAGAAGTAGTTCCTACTTTCTTGAATTGCATGGAGTTTGCTTGATTTGGAGTCGATGTTTCCTCCTATGTTTATGTATTTATATTGATGTGTCATGATTGTGGGCAGCAAGTCTTGAGTCGTTACCCCTTAATGTGTTTTAAGTGTCATTCGAGAATGAATGCTCCTAAGTGGGGGATAATGTAACGACCCTAAAAAAATGAACTAGTGAAACTAGAGCTTAACTATCGAGTGTGTGAGTTTGTCTTGAGTTTTGAAGTGGTTTGAGGTTGTCCCGAGCCATGGTTGAGGTGTTTAGGGGTTAGACTTCAAGGTACGACCCCCAAGGACCACCCTAAGGGTCCTTGAGGAGGACCCTAAGTCTAAACCCCATGAACCCAAGGAAACCATGAGGCTGCCCAAAATGGGTTGACCTACGGAAGGGGTCCACGCCCCATAGGTCCATCCACGCCCCGTGGATGGCCTCTGTAGGTCAAGGGCCCCCAAAACTAGCCACATCCACGAACCATGAGGGGACAGTACGGGGCCTTCAACCCATCCACAGTCCGTGGATGGGGGGGTCAGTGAATTAGACCTGCAATCTGTCTAGAGGCACGGCTAAGTGAAGGGTGAAGTGGTAAATTCACCCTTTGCTTAGTTAAGTGTTGGACGATTATTTTAGGGTTATTATAATATTTTAAGAGTATTAAATCAATAAAATACTATTTTAGATTTTATTCTTCAAATTCCCCAAATCAAAACCCCTCCCTCTCAAAATATCTTCTCTCTAAGAACTCCATTGAAGACTAAGAGAAGAAGAAAACTTAGGGCTTGAAGAGGAAGGCTAATTGAGTTCATTTTCGTGGAATTCATCTATTAAGGTATGGTGATCCTTCATCTAGGTTAGCTTTCACCCTAGAGTCAATTTCAAAGAAGTTTTCAAAGTTTTCAAGTTTCTCAAAAACCCTAGATTTTACTCAATCTCATGGGTTCTTGCATCAAACGTTTTCAAATGATAAATTATGATTATATTGATATTTAATTGATGATTTAAGGTGAAAATATCTCCATGAACCCATGATTTCTCTCAATTCCTAAATTGTGACTTATAAAGTGGGTTTGTTGATTATGAATGAATGTTGATGGATTATGCCTAAATTACTTTGGGTTATTCAATTGTATCATCATCTATGCCTAATTGTGGTGAATTGACGATTTGTGATCATATGCTTGAAAGGACAAGTTTGACCTAATTACTTGTTGTAGTAGAATTGTGTTAGAGATGTTGATCCACTTGAAAGGTGGAGGTGTTTACTTACTATGTACATTGTGCTCATGGCCTTGAAGGCATAGTGTGAGTAATTGAAGTATCACTACAACAAAAAGGGGATTTAGCGGCCATTAAGACAAGCGCTGGTAAAGCCAAGATCTTTTGCCGCTAAAAGTAAGATGATTTAGCGGCAATTGATTGCGGCAATTTAAAAGGCTGCCAAATCCAATCCAAAGTGGTTGGTTATGCTCATGTAGCGTCCATTTTTATAGCCGATAAAACCAACTAAATTGCCGCTAAAACACATTTGTTCTAGCGGCTATTGGTTACGGCAATTTAGATGGTTGGTAAATCCTATCCAAAAAAGTTAGTTATGCTTGTGTAGTGTCCATTTTTATAGATGGTAAATCCAACCAAATTGCCGCTAAAATTTATTAGTTATAGCGGTAATTAAAATAGTTGTTAAATAAAATTTGAAATGACTAATTATGCTCATGTAGTGTCTATTTTTATAGCTGGTAAATTCAATAATGTTGCCCCTAAAAGTTCATATCTTTAACGACAAAAGTTTGATGGCAATTATAAAGGCTATAATATCCTTTTGAAAACATCTTAATTTCCCCCATTTAGCGTCTAATTTTTATGGCTAGTAAATTCAATTAGTTTGATGCTAAAAGTCAAAAACTTTAACAACCGATTGGTAAGGCACCATTAATAATGACTACATCCAGTCATAAAATTATCGAATTCACAATTCTACTTGGAAGTTTATAACTAGTAAATTCAACAATATTGTAATCAAAAGAGAGCCTATTAGAGCCAACGAGGTTTGTAAAATACTAAAAAACATATTTATAATTCATAAAACATAATATATCTCATCAAATCTAAACAAAAAGAAGAAGTATTAATCAAAACTATAGTATCAAAACTTAAAAACTAAACTTATATTATTTGAACGAAATAACTAATATCATTATATAGACCAATCCCAAAATTTCCAAACATCATACTGTATGACCTGAAATAATAAAATAAATGTTTCAAAAGATGAAATCTAATTGATAAAAACATAATGAGATAGGAAATATATCATATCATACATAAAATCTCAAAAAACCACTTGGATCTCTTGTGGAGATTCTAATACAATTTTTTTTCATGTCTATATAAAAGCATAGCATGTTGAATCAAGATTACTAAACTATTTCATGTCATTCATGCCCAAAGTTCACTAAATCTGGATAAGAACCTCAGTTTAAATCATTTGTACTTTGTAGATGACATGTTAGTATTTCATACATGAGAACTAGAACTAGTGATGCTCATGTTAAGAGGGCTGGAAACATTCTTGTTAGCTTCATGCGCTTACAAGTAATGTCTCTAATTCAAATATTTTTTGTGCCAATATGAACCAACATGTTATTGAGGACATCTGTGAATTAGACATTGAAAAGACTTTTCATTGTATTAACTAGGACTTCCTTTTTAAAATCTTGAAGGACATAAGGTTTGGAAGCAAATGAATAAGGTGGATTCTTTTTATTATAATACACTACAATCAGGTGACATTTGAAGGGTTGTAGGATGCTGAACAATGAGAGGAGCAGCTTGAGATTATACATCTTAGGCTGGTTCCTTCTATTTTGATTTTCTGTGATGCTAAAGTTGAACAGGTTAGACACATGAGGCTGAATCCTTCTGTCTTTG
This sequence comes from Solanum chiquidenum, assembly GCA_029582725.1. NCBI lineage: Eukaryota > Viridiplantae > Streptophyta > Magnoliopsida > Solanales > Solanaceae > Solanum > Solanum chiquidenum. The sequence goes on from JAJOOS010026729.1 coordinate 8,088, forward strand.
AAGCAATTCTTAATTGTTAGTCTTTATGTGAATCAGGGGAAATCTCAGATTTTCTCAGTCAATGAAACCCCGCAGACTATCAAAAAGTCTGACATGGAAAATGCTCAAGAAGACTGCTGAAATGTTAGCATGTTCCAGGAGACATGATGAGGCAGAAAAAATGGTCGAGGTAGCATCCCAGTCTACATCTAGTGGACAATATACATGATAGAAACTCAAGAAGTTATGAATATAGCCGAGCTTTCTTATGGACAATGCTTGCAACAACTATATACCACATTTGAAAAGTTCAAAACGAAGCTTAATGGCATCAAAGCATAGCCGATAATCTAGTACAAAGAGAGTAGGGATGAGGTGGGAAAGGATTGTTCGAGCAATCAGATAACTAATACTCAGCTATAAAACAAAACCTAATAAGCTATTGAAAACCTAATACTTAGGAACAACAGTACACAAATATATAATTATGTACTAAAATCAGTACACTATAACTGAATTCAGGGATAACAGATGACAAAGATAGCTAATCCCTCTCAAATAACAAAATTCTGCCCATTTTTAGTCGTGAACTACTTTCTTATTATAATACTAATGCATATAAATATTTTTAAATAGATGCATATGGTGAGGATAAATATGAGTAATACATGTTGTTTGTGGTATTTGTCCATAGCCACTATTGACATCGGGGACCGGATAAATATTAACACAATAGTTAAAAAAATATTCTTATTACGATTAAATTTTATAAAAATGTCTAAAACTTATGTTATCGAGTTACCTGTCCACTTGATGTGCCATTGATATTTTGAGGCATGCATTCATTAGGAGCATATTTGCGCATCAATTGTCTCATTTGAAGTAATTCTTATTGCATATTATCCTGATTTTGCTTCATCAGATTCATTTCTTCATTTTGTTTTGCCTATAATTCAGTAATCTCATGTTCTAGCCGTTGTACAACTTCATTAGATGAATCCTCTTGATCAATATTTCCAAAGGAAGATCAACTACCCCATAGAACATAAGGAGTGGGACCAAGTCCTAAACCACAAACATATGCACTTCTTTCATTTCCCAACACTTTGGAATAAACATCACCTTTCCAAGCAACACAGTGAGGAGGTTGGTCAGTAGGTCCCTCATTGTTGCTCATCTTTTCGTTTATCATGTCCTGGCCAAAGAATACTTATTAAATCTAGTTTTGAATTCATTTATTTTCCTTTAAGTTTTTTTTCTAACTATTTCCCTATATAGAAAATAAACGGGAAAAAAAATCTTACAATTACTTTGGCAGAATCATCATCCAATGGTCTACCATCCACGCATTTTTTATGAGTTAATAAGGAAACTTCTACTCGTGTAGGCTGTACACCATTTTCAGCCTAATATAATAAAATTGATGTCATATGTATACGGAAAAAAGGGGTAAAATATTATAGTTTGTAGTTTCAACAGGTTTACCGTCTCATCCATCAATGTAGCAATACTTTTGGATCCTCCCATGTGAGGCATGTTTTGCTTGGCCCTATAATTTCTATTTTCTTAGGTACGTCTCTATCATTGAAAAAATAAAGCGATATCTTATGATTTATAAATAAAAATTGAGCATAACAAAATTCTAAACACTATGAAGATTAGTAACTAGGAGTATGCATTCAAGATTTGTTGATACTTTAGCTTTGTCGGAAAGCCAATAAGAGACAAGACCACTCCATTGATCTCTCGGTATACGACTTGGTCTATTTTTCAGCAAAGTGTCTTTAGTCTTATACTTTGGAATATGGTCACCTTTTAATTGGCATTTGTAATCTCTCCATTTATTTCCTGGCGACTTTAAGACAAAGTCTTCTCTGCATTTTGGGATAGTGAACTTCTTTTGAAAAAGTAAAAGAAAACATTTAGAAAATAACATCATGTATAACATAGTCTGCTTACTTAATAATAACAACTACACCATACCCTCACAAAATCCAACAATTTCTTCTTTTCCTCATTATCAAAATTTCTCCAATCATCTGCGTGTAGAGGTGTTAGTTCTGGAGTTCTTGCAATAATTCCTAGAAAGCTAGCAAACTTTCGACCCTCTTTTCCAATAGATTGGTTGCGACTATTAAATGGCACATCAATTGCTTTCCCTGGAGGAAGTTTCCAAATATCTTTAAGTAAAGTAGGTCCACGTATCTTTCTTGCCTCCGAATTGCCTAGAAGTAAAATGATTTGAAGGACATCAAATGAGAAAAACTTATATAGATAAGAAACTAATAGATTATGTACAATCTGATAAATAAAAGGATCACGATAGAACAATAGTAAACAAAAATAATATATTCTTCATGTTGTCTACCTCATGTAACATATTAGATGCATCTTGACTAAGGACATTGCATATGTGAATCTTTGTTATTTTTTATCTGTGTTGATATAGTACTTGTTTGTCATATAGCATTAGAATGACTTATCTGATGCAATGAACCTATTAGTTTGATATTCTTAAATTATTGTTTAGTTTAATAAAAGTTCACTTTTGAATTGGCTTTGGTGGTTTGGACAGAATGAGGAAGGGTACTGGAGGGATATAATTAAAGCCAAACATGGCATTCTTGATTATTGGAGGCTAATGAGGAGCAGGGGTACACTGAAGGTGGTACTGTGATTTCATTTCTTGTATTTCACACGAACTGGGACAGGATTAAATTTAGTTATTGCTGCTCATGAACTGCCAATACATGGATTTCACGGGAAGAACCAGTTTTCTACAACAATGAAACAAAGGGGAATTGTGGAAATGGTATCAGAGCTATGGATGATAAGAAATATAAGAAGAAACATACAAGTAGAAAATTAAGAAAAATAAGAAGAAAATTAAATAAATTATATTCGGAATATAAACAACTCAATATCACAAAAACTGATAACGACAAATTAAATCAATTAATAGATAATATATCTAAAATAGAATATAAATATATTCAATATTTAAAGATACAATGAATAATGAGAATAACGAATATAGACAAAAACTTACTAAAATAATTATAGCAAAAAGACAAGAATTGAGATATAGGCAAAATAGACTTAACAGTAATATATTTGCAGGAGTTTGTCACAAATCTATAATAGCACAGAGAAAAACTATTTTATATCTACAAATACAAATAAAAAACTTAGAATATAAATTACAACACAATTTATAAATGAATAAAGAAGAATACGCAATAGATGAAAAAACATATGAAAACTATGACAGATTAAAAATAAAAATAATATTTTCTAATCTAGGAAGGAGATATAAGAAAATAGGTGACAACCTAAGGGCCCGTTTGGCCATAGATTTCCCAAATAATATTTGGGGGAAAACTTGGCAAATAGTGTTTGTCCATACAATTTGCCATTATTTGGCAAATATTTTTGGCAAATATCCCAAATTCCCAAATACTAGTTTTTTCTAGTATTTGGGCCAAATCTCATTATTTGGGATCTTTTGAAAATTAAAATTTAACTCCAAACTTTTATCTTTTACAAAAACACCCTATATAGTAGTTGTTTATGTCGTATTACATAATTTTTCACGTGAACACCAAAGTAGTGATGTTCAGTGAATATTAAATCTATCTATATATATATATATATATATATAAAGCTAGATAATAAGTCCGTTGATGTGGTATAGGTCATTGGCTAGTATTATTATTTCTCTATTTTCTCAGAATTTTGAATTTTTTTCTTCAATTTATGTTAGTTTTTTTTATAAAAAATTACTCTCTTTCTTTATCATTAGCATTTATTGCAGTTAATGAATAATTCCAATACTATTTAACAATTATTTAATTGAAGAAATTACGTGTTATATTAATAAGGAAAGGGAGTAATTTTACCATGTTATTAATAAGGGAAGCGAGTAATTTTACTGTGTTAATAATAAGGAAAGGGAGTAATTTTACTTGCTGTTACATTTGGAAGGAAAAATTATTTTAAATAAATGCAATAAATGCTACTAATAAAGAAAGAGAATAATTTTTTATAAAAACTTTTTAACAGAAATTGTTGGTATTATATTACAAAATAATTGGAATTAACTATATATTTAAAATTTAAAATTAAATTAGCAGTAACACAAACGTTAGCATTACGTTTTAATTT
>JAJOOS010026730.1:0-11381 GCA_029582725.1 Solanum chiquidenum
CACCTCCTCATTTTTTTTTCGAACTTCCCACTTTCTTTTTCTTTCTTCGAAATCTTTCACCTTCACCCTATTTCTCCTTCTTCAAACCCTCCATCCGCATCCCTCTTCTTTTATTTTCAAACTCCATTGTCTCAGTCATCACCTACCTCATCCCTTTCTTCTTCTTTGATGAACCTCTTTCTCCCCCCTTCTTTCTCCTTCTTCGGAACATTCATACCCCCATTTATTTTTCATCACTAAATTCAAATTTTTCTCACTTATTATTAGATGTGAAGAACAACGAAAAAAATGAAAAAAATCAACAACTTATTATTGCTTCAAGATTACTATTATGAAGGTTTTTATTGATTTGATGAACTTAAAGCTCTTTTTAGTGAGAAATTTATAATTTTTTCATCTCAAATTAATTTTTTATTTATAACTATGTATTTACTTTGATAATGTGCCTTACAGATTGGATGTTTTTAGTGAAAATGGTCTTGAGAATTTTGGATCTGTGGAGTTTGATCTTTTTTGAGAATTTTTTACTTTTTATTTTTCTTTTTTATAATCTTGGATTAATTTCCTTTTTCTTTTTTATTTTCTAAAATTGTGAATTAAGAAAACAAAAAAAGGAATAAAAAACTCAAAAGCTAAATAATTATCAATGTGGCACTGACGTGGCAGTGACGTGTCGATGACATGGCGCGTGTGGAATACACTTGCCATTGTGAGACTGGTCATATAAACTTAGGGTGGATTAAAATTCACTTGAAATGAAATTAGGGGGGTAAATAATTATATGTAAAGTTAAAGTGTTAAAGTAAGTTTTGCTGCCAAGTTCAGGGGGAATTTTATGTATTTTCCCAAAAATTAAATGTAATGAACAAACTTTTATCATTGATTAAAATAAACATTATGTTTGTATTGATGCACGAAAGCACACTCTAAAAACTAAGGCTACATTATATATGAACATAGTAATATAAACTGATCATTTGTCAATTGAAATTTGTAATTTTATTTTTAAATTTTTATATTTTTACACAAACATATCTTTTCAATATTATTTTATGTTGTTATTAGAATCAATTATTATTAATATAAGGGACACGTGTCAGGCGCGTACCGTAGTGATACTACAGTAGGAATTTTTATCCAAGATTGAGAAAGTGATGCTTAAGGAAATTTTAATCCATGCATATATATGTGATATCATGTTACTATTTTGATGGGAATGAGCTCATCACTGTCTCATTTGTTATCAAAGTCATCTCTCATTTTTTTGGGGTGTATTGGAACCATTTGCTATTTGAGATTGGGTAGACAATAACAATGTCTAATCGGCCACTTAATTACCTCTTTCATCACCATATCCTTCATAATACAATTTAGCCTTTTTTAGTACTGTTCATACATGCATGGCTTGTGGTAATTTTCATAGGAATATTTTGTGCATGCAGAAAGATGTCAAAAATGACAAATACTCCACTCAGACATTATTTGAGGAATTGAATAAAAGAGATGTTAATTAATTTGTTATAGCATGTCAAAGTAAATTAATATTGTAAAACTTTTACAAAATATCAGCCCATAAACTTTAGTTGCCTTTTCTTAGCCCAATTTTTAATATTTACTTAATATGACCATTCACCCATATTAATTTCAAAGAAATTGCCACCAGCTTCTTCTTGATCTTCTTCTTCTCTTGTTACTGTCCATCCTACTTCTTCATCTCCTCCTCCTCCTTCTTTTTCTTAAAAGAAATTCGACATACCACAAACATGAATTATTTTAAGCGAATTATATTTAAAAAAATTCGAAACATCGAGAGAATTTCATATCTAAAATTAAGGATTGTTTAGAGGTGATATATTTTGAGTTGATCGAGATTGAATTACTTAGTATATACTTCATGTATAGTTAGTGTATACTTAGTATAGTTAAATTGTATTTAATTCTTTGAGTGTATCACAATGTATAGTCAATACATACTTTGACTTTAGCAAGCTACATTACATTGTATAGTCAACACACACACAAATTTCTTGTATATATTTAAAACTAGCCCAAATTTCTATACACTATCAGCTTATAAAAATTAAATCCATATGTTAACTAAAGGGAGGTTGAAATACTTTATATAGTCAGTACGTAGACCTATAAAATAAGTTAAGAAGTTGAAACTGTTAATACACCTATCTATGGTACAAAAGGAAAAAATAGTTTTTGTTCAGGATTTTAACTCATATATATATGCTGTCATAATTTGGTTCATAGAGAAAAAAATAGGGAAGTGTGTAAGAAGATCTAAGAGCAGTTAATTTGAGGATCATTAGTTAAGATTCTGATTTGCATATACTAAAACTAAAGCAGAAACTGCGAGAAGATATTCTTGCCCCACTATCTTTACGGCTTCACTAATCATATCAAATCTCGAAGCAGCAACAGAAATTAATTTATAACTTCACTTCAAACTTTTAACAATTCTGATAATCATGGATTCATGATCTAATGATTAGTTATCATTAAGGTTTAAATGGTTAATTAATCTTTTCCCTTAGAGTGAGAGTACCCAAATTATTATTCCCTCCATCACATATCTTACTAAAATACCCCCTCGATCCATCTCATGTCTTATATTAGTTGACCACTTTTCATTTTGTATTGTGCTTAAGAAATCATAAATAAGAAGTTAATTTTATTAGTTCTTCCCTTAAAAAACATCTTGGCAATTTTACAAACAAATGTGAATACTTTAAAAAATAATTAATGTTATCTTGATTTAGTAAGGTGGACAACACCAACAAGGGTTATGGTGGAGTAAGGGTTATGGTGGAGTGGTAAGCACTCATTCATCCTCAACCAAGAGGTTTTGGGTTCGAGCCCCCTTGGGTACGGAGTCGCCTTTGTTAGGGAACACTTTAACCCCAATGTGGAACTTTCATATTACTCGATCACTTAATAAATCAGAATAGAATTAATTAATTTGTTTTCTCATTTTACCCTTACAATTAATACTCCACACATCTAACAATAGTTGTCCACTATACTATTTTGAGATGTCCAATAATACTTGTCCACTTTATGAAATCAATGGATAATTTTATACTTAGTTCCTAATTTACCCTTATCATTAATTGTAGTCATTTCTATATAAATTTTTCAAGACATTGTATCTACTATATTCAAAGGGTGATATAGTAAAATTATCCTTCTATATATAGTTTTTAAAGAAATGTGCAAAGTCAATAATGGACAAGTATTGTTGGACAGAGAGAGTATGACCTTTTGAATATAAACAATTGACAATACTAAGTATTCATATATATACTTAATGTATATTTTTTCTTAACTTATTTTATGTGCATCGATATGAACAAAGAGAAAAATTATAAAGTTAATTAATTTATTAATGATTTTTTAATTATCATGTAAAATAAAAAATGCTTATCTAATATGTAATGGAGAAAATATTTAATATTGAGAAAAAGGACAAATATACCCCCGAACTATCGTAAATGGTATGTGTATATCCTTCGTTATACTTTAGGGTTATTCATACCCTTACCGTTAATTTTTTAGGTTGTGTATACCCTTAAAGTTAACAGAGGGACACGTGGCTTCATCTAAATGATTTGCCTAAATTTATTTTAATTTTTGTCCATAAATTAAAAAACCCACCCATCTAACCCACCCATGACCCATTTATCTTAAGCAAATTTGGTAAAAATCTCTTTCAGTTCTTTGCCTATTTTTACCATTGCTTCAAAGGGCCGACTCTGACGTCGTGTGCGCCTTGAACTCAGGCATCAACGCTACCGCCATCGACGACAAGCATATAATCCTCCCCCCTTCGCCGCGTTTGATTCTCTTAGATCTTTCTTTGCGGCATACGAAAGCCCCAAGCACATTCACAACGAAAGTTTTGTTGAAATTCTTTAAGTTTGTGTTAAGATTGACGCGTCAGTAGGCCGACGGTATTGACGAGGATGTTGACCGGCAATTGAAAAGCCAATTTAGTGACGAAGAGGGATTTGACTTGATCTTGGTCGGAGACATTGACTTTGACGGCGGTGGCTCGTGGATGATTAGGGTGAAATTGATAAGCCATATGACGTTGTTGGCTTGACTACGAGCTGAAGGAATAGTTGATGACGAGTTTAAAGAGAGGCCTAGGTGAAGAACAAAATACCACCCAAATTATAAAGGATATTTTACTGTAATTTCGTCGACGATCAATTACGATCCGGTTATGAATCTGTTGATGCCTCCTCGTGGATCTCACCGTCATTTGTCACAATTTTGCTCTTGCTTTCACTGCAAAGCACCGCCGCTTCGAAATGGCAATTTTTTGCGTTAAAGGAAAGTTCTGTGAGAATGATTTAATTTCTCTTTACATACTTGTGAACTGGATCGATCTCCAAACCAATAGTGTTGAGTATATTATACAAAACGTGAGCAACATTAGTAGCAACTTGGATTTTTGACATCCAAGTGATTTAGAGGTTAGAGGAGGAGCCTTTGAGATTGCTGAGGAAGAGAGCAAAGTGAAGGAATTTGGATGTGGGTTAGTTAGTATTTGGGTGGGCTTTTTTACTTAATCGGGTGGAGTTTAATTTTTGGGTAAAAATTTAACAAATTTCAGGTCGGCTGTTAAGATTGAAACACGTGTACCATCGTTGGGGTAAAGGTTATATATGCTCCAAAATTTAGACGGCAAGGACACTAATATCCTGAAAGTATAACGAAGGATATACATATACTATTTACGATAATTCGGGGATATATTTATCCTTTTTCCCTTTAATATTTCACAAAAATTACTTTTACCCTTTTATACTTAATTCCTATTATCATGATGACATCAATAAAATGTATAAGCAAAGGTAACCCCGTTCCGATTTGCATTGTATTTGAAGCTGAGGAATGTATGTTTTTACATGTATTTGAAATTCATTAGCATGAATTTTATTATAAAATAATATAAGAAACCAAAGGAAGAAAATTAAAGAGAACATAAACTAATGACATGGAGAGATGCATATATATTTTATTCAAGTGGGACTGAAGATCCATGTGCGACTAGCTAGTAGTATTGCATATATGGTACACTACACAATGTGAGGATAGAATGAACAATGATGATTATTTGGATACTTAATAGTTTTGCGGTTCATTTTTATTTTTCACATTCTTAAAATAGATTTTTATTTTTACTATTTATATTTTATCGTTGACATTTAATACTATTCTTTAAATATTTTTCAAGAAATAATACTAAACATCATTTAATAAGGATATATAGTATGGTAAAATATCTATATCAATAATTATTTTCTTAATGAATGTGTCAAGTCAAAACGTTACAAGTAAAAGTGAACTGAAGGAGTATATTTTAGTCTCTTTCCAAGCAGTGTTATGTAACAGTGGAGCTGCATATATTTAAGACAACAAAAGGAAATACTACGTTTAATTTTTAGTCCTGATATTTTGTATACTTTTTTAATTAGGGGAATGAGTCATGAAGCATGGGCACTCCTAGTATTTAACACTTGCAAGTGCACTTTAAGGTACAAAATTAAAGTTTAGAAAGAAATGAACCCTCCATAGATCTCATGCTTAATTAAACCCCAACTAAACCATATTAGTGCCTATAATTAGAATTAATAAAGTAGTGCTTAAGAAAAAGAGCCGTCTATATTTGTTATTTTACTTTTAATAGTGTGCAAAAAGAGAGATATATAGCTCGATCTCATCATTAGTTAACATAATTAATTAGGGATATAGATAGTTTATTAAAGTATAGCCATCTCAATTAGTGAGTACTTCCTGCAATATAATAGTGCAAGAAGATGATTATCAAGACTCAGACGAATAGAATTGTTTTTTAGTGTGTTCGGTAAACCTATACATCAAAGAGTGATCAATGTTTAATGAGCAAAAGTGGATATATAGTATTATAGTTGTTACTGTCAACTAACTTACCCGGACATGATTTCAATTAGTCTCAACAAAATGAGCTTATATTTATCAACTTGTTTATATTTTTATGGTTTGGAGAATTTAAAATGGATAAAAATTTTGCTTCAATTTATATCTGACCCATAAAAATATGGGTAAAATATAAAAATTGAGAGTGTGTTTAATATGAATGACTGTTTTTTTTTTCAATTTTCTCATGTTTAATTGGCATAATAAATGTTTTCCAAATTAATTTGTTTTCACTTAATTTAAGAAAAATGACTTCCCCACAAACATAAGGAACATATTATATGAAGCCGGGACCCAACTTTCGACCCCAAATGAAACCCTAACCTGTCCCAGATCCAAAAATCAATTATTAAACCCCTACATAGGACTCGATTTCAAACTCGACCCTGACCCCAAAATGGGTCTCAATCCTGAATCAGAACCAAACATCTGAATCTGACCTTACTCTAGAGTCAACTCGAGACTTGTAAAATAAGATTACCCGATTGAATGCCATTATTGATAATACATCTCAATGTTATATATAATTTGTACCAGCCCTATAACTAAGGAAACATATCTTTACATTTAATTACAAATATTCTGATTTATATATCTAAGGAAACATATCATCTGATTGCGCAATCACATAAGATCTTCCAATACTCCCTCTCAAGTTGGAACATGAATTGTGGAAATGCCCAACTTGCCCAACAACTTTTGAAACTGGTCATGACCAAGAGCCTTTTTGAGTATATAAGCCAATTGGTTATGTGAAGATATATGATGAGTCATAATTATCTTTGATTGTACATATTGTCGAATGAAGTGACAATCTATCTCTATGTGTTTGGTACGTTCATGAAAAACAGGATTGGCGGCGATATGGATAGCAGCTTGGTTATCACAAAAGAGAGAAACAGGTGTTGCATGTTTTACTTGAAGATCTTGTAGAAGCCGAAGCAACCAAACAATCACACTAGTAGTAGTGGCCATAGCTCTATATTCAGCTTCAGCAGAGGAACGAGACACCACCGTTTGTTTCTTAGATCTCCAAGAAATGGGTGATTTACCGAGAAACACAATATATCTTATAGTTGATCGACGTGTCATCGGACACCCTACCCAATCCGCATCACAGTAAGCTTTTATAGATAGTTAATTATTCGAAGGGAATAGAATCCCTTGACCTGGATTTCTTTTGAGATAGTGTAAGACTCTATAATTAAGCAGCTTCCAGATGAGGTTGCCTTGGCACATGCAAAAATTGGCTAAGTACATGAACAACGTAGCTAATATCTAGACGAGTGATGATGAGGTAAAGCAAGCGTCCGACAAGACGACGATATTATCCTGGATCATGAGAAATTTCTCCAGAATCAAGAGAAAGCTTATGTTGTTGCTCCATGGGGAAACTAGAAATCTTACAACCTATAAGCTTACTCTCTGTCAAAATATCAAGTACATACTTACGTTGACTTAGTACAATGCCTGTCGGTGACCTTGCCACTTCAATGCCAAGAAAATATTTGAGTTTTCTAAGATCCTTGATATGAAATTTTGCATTTAAATGCTCTTTCAGCTTGGATATGCAATCAGAATCATTTCCTATGATAATGAGATCATCCACATATATAAGAACGGCTACAAAGGAGCCTCCAGGGTGGGACAATGTAAACAAGGAATAGTCTGCATTTGATTGTCGGTAACCAAGAGAAAGTAAAAAGTAGTGAATTTATTATACCAATTTTGAGATGCTTGACGAAGACCATACAACAATTTTTGTAATCGACACTCTTTTCTCCCCCTGTTTGGCATAGCCTTGTGGAATCTTCATGTAAACTTCTTCATGCAAGTCTCCATATAGAAAAGCATTGTTGACGTCCAATTGATGAAGTTCCCAATTTCGAACCGCACCAACCGCTAACAGACAACGAACAGTGACAAGTTTTGTAACAGGTGCAAATGTTTCATGAAAATCAACCCCTTCAATCTGAGTGTATCCTTTCGCTACCAAGCGCGCCTTGTAGCGTTCGATACTTCCATCAGGTTTGTACTTGACTTTATAGACCCATTTTGAATCTATGGCCCGTTTACCTAGAGGTAAAATATATAAAGTCCAAGTATGGTTGGCTTCCAAAGTTCAAATTTCCTTTGCCATAGCTTTTTTCCAATATGTGTGCTTAACTGCTTGAGTAAAGGATTTTGGCTCATCAACAGATGAGATGGCCGCCAAAAATGCATTGTGACTGGATGATAGTTTAGAATATGAAATAAAGTGAGATAGAGAATATACCGTTGAGTTGGCTGATGGAGTGGGAGAGAGCGGCTGATACTTTAACTGAGCAAGAGAAGGGGGGAAAACATAATCATACCCTAACAACTTACGCGAGACTTGTCGCGATCGTTTACCAAGTGCAAGGACAGTAGAATCAATGCTATTAGATGCAGTAGATGGATTGATAGCTGAAGAATAGTGAGAAGAAGATGCATAAGGGATTGGTGAAGTTACTGGTAGGGGAGAAATACATGTGGATAGAACTTCTGAATTCTCAACGACAGTACAATTCTCACTTGTGTCACAAGGTTTTATGCAATTTGTTTCTTGTCCATATGGCTCATCAAATGTAATAGGTTGAATTAAGTCAATACACGACATCTTTTTTGCTTCTTGAGAGCCTTCAAAAGGATAAATGTCTTCAAAAAATTGTACATCACATGAAACATAATTTTTTTTATCTTCGAGATCATAAATTCTATATCCTTTTTTATCGCTGGGATATTCAACAAAAATGTTAGGTTTTGCTCGTGGAGAAAAATTTTCTCGAGGCTTTCTATTCAGATGTCCATAGCAAAGACATCCAAAATTTCTCAAATGCTCATATGTGAGAACTTTACCAAATAGTTTCTCATATGGGGCTGTATTTTGAAGACTAGAAAGAGACATTCGGTTAATTAAATATGCCGCAGTAAGGACACATTCTCCTTAAAACTTGATAGGCAGGTGCGCTTGAAATCGCAATGCACGAACCACTTCCAATAGATGTCTACATTTTCTCTCGACTACTCCCTTTTGTTGTGGAGTATCTGTACAACTACCTTGACGCTCCATGCCATAATCAAAATAATGTGATAGTAAATCCTCATGGTTAAACTCTAGCCCATTGTAAGTTCATAGGATTTTGACTTGCAAGTTAAATTGCGTGTTTACCCAATTAAAAAATCGCAATAGACAATCATTAGTTTATGATTTATTCTTCATGAGAAAAAACCATGTAGCTCGACTGAAATCATCAATTATGGTAAGGAAATAATGAGACCCAAAAAGAGATTGCGTCTTGTACGGTCCCCAAATGTCACAATGTATTAAATCAAAAACATGTTCAGTCTTATTGACACTAGCAGGAAAAGATAGTCGTGTTTGTTTTGCCTTACAACAAGCATCACAAAATATAGTCTTCTTTTCATCAAAGCTAATAGATAAACTAGGAACTAGAGAAATACGATTCATTGGTAAATCCCCAATCGTCGATGCCATAAACTTGCACTAACTGACTTCTTCACCATCAGTGCTTGCCCCCCTTTCATCGGCTCCAAGTAATAAAGACCATTTCGCTCTCTACCCACTCCAATTAGCATCCTAGAAGGTAAGTCCTGAATCACAAAAGAGTTCGGATAAAATGTTGTTGCACATTGTAAGTCATTTGTCAATTTGTTAACTGACAATAAATTAAAGAAAAAAATCAGGAACTCCAAGAACTTTCTCAAGGATTAGTCTTTTTCCAATGGCCACTTGGCCCAAGGCATGAACTTTCAACATATCACCATTGGGGATTTGCACCGGTGGTAAAGCTGTATGAACTATCCTATTTGACAGAGGATTTATATCATGAGTTATATGATTCGTAGAACCCGTATCAATTAACCACTCCTCTTTTGTCTTACCTGAAAAATTAAAGGTTGTCATACTCGTAGATGAGCTACCTGTACATGCTCCATTGTTGCTCAACAATAATAATAGTTGTTGATGTTGAGCATGTGTCAAACCTGGAATTGGTGACATAGCCTCTTCAATAGTTGCAGCAAGGGCCGTACATGCGAGTGCGTTTGACTCCTTTTGATTTTTCTGATGCCCACAAAATTGCATTTGATCACGAAACTGCATATGATGATTATTGGTTTGCTTGTTGTTTTTCTTGCCAGGTTTACTCCAATCTGGAGGATATCCAATCACTCTGTAGCAGTAATCTTTGGTGTGATTAGTTCTCCCACAATGTATGCAAGGTGGAGATTGATGTCGAACCCCATCCTCAACTTTTCTTTGTCGTGATTCACCCTATCTTGTCAGCAAGGCAGTTGCTTCAATTGTGGATATGTGATTTGCAACAACAGATCTTTGCTTTTCTTCTTGTGCCGTGATAGCATAGACTCTTCCTAAGTTTGGCAATGAGTTGACACTTAGTATTTGAGAACGTACAGTTGAATATGTGTCGTCAAGTCCCATTAGAAAATCAAAAATCTTTTCCTCCTCCCTCATGGATTGCATCTTCTTTGCTGCACCACAAATACAACCACATGTGAAGACGAAGTTGGCATATTGAGACCTTGTAACTCATCCCAAACAAACTTAAGTTTACCGTAATAGGATGAAATAGAAGCTTTCTCTTGTTGCAAGAGAGTGATGGCACACTTTAATTCATAAAATCTTAGTGCAATTCCTTGGGTAAATCGTTCTTCCAGATCTACCCAAATTTCTCTAGCAATTTCAACGTGTGCGGCGCTACCCTCCAATTCCTTGGCATTGTATTTGTAAGCCATGAAAGTATAATGGCATCGCACTGTATCCTGAGAGTTCTCTTTCGGTCTCTCAATGGTTCCATTAACAAATCCAACCTTGTTTTTAGAGTGAAGTGCGTTGAAAAAAATTCGTCTCCAAGTGAAATAGTTTTCTCCATTTTCACTAAGAGGATTGGTAACAAAAATCAAACCTGGGTGGTCTGATAGATGCAAGGAATAGGGAGAAGCGTCTGCGACTTTTGATTAAGGCAGACTCGCAAGTTCATCAGTGCGTCATTCAGTTCCCATGGTGATACACTCAAATTACACCTCCCTAAAGAAACATAAGCGATCGTTATCAAGTAAAGAACCCAACTTGTAGGTTGGGGTCGATCCACGAGGAAAATGGTTTAGACTTTACTTTAACCCACAATTATAGTCAATTAGTCAAAGTACTTCCAAAAAAACAACAATTAATTAAAAAGGGGGAGTTTTGTTAAACAATTATGAAAATTTAATAAGTAATCAGAATTCAGTAGTCAATTTTTGTTGTTATCAAGATGAGAAGAATAACTAGGGTATACGTGTTCCCCACAAGCTCATAACGCAGTAATCCTAGTAACAACAATCCTTTCCTAGTGTATTACATGCAA
>JAJOOS010026731.1:0-11499 GCA_029582725.1 Solanum chiquidenum
AAAAATAGAACTTCCCTCTTAAGTTTATTAAAGAGAAGAAACTTTATGAGAAATCAAAATAAAATAAACATAAGAATTAGTCAAATAAATTCATAAATAAAAATTATATTTATATAGTATAATTTTTTAATAGAAAAATATGTATAATTATCATAAAAATAAGGAGTAGTAAATATTATTATACATGGTATTAAAAAAAAATGTAAATATACATAAATGTGAAAAATGATATATAAAAAGGATTTAAAGGGACATATTTGTCATTTACCTATTTTATCTCGGGATAAGTTATCCCGGGATTACTATACCACCCATGGGGAGGGATAACTTATCCCGGTACTAATTATTAATCCCGGGATAAGTTATCCCGGACTTGCCAACCAAACAACATAATTTTTTTTTTATCCCATCACTATTATTTCTAATCCTTCACACCAAAAGAGCCCTTAATGTTAACCAAGATTTAAATTAGGGCGTGTTTTATACATTCAACCCCCTCCCCCACCCACCCCCTCCCCTAAAAAAACTAATCAAAATTAAAGAACAAAGGGAAAATTTCTCATTTCGAATAGTTTAATAGTAAAATTAATCAATGTTTATATATTTTGAAGCAATCGTTAGTTAAATTATACGGGTGTACATGGCCGGGTTGGTTCGAGTTTTTCAACTATCAAACCAAACCATTTGTGTCGGATTTTTAAATCTATAAACCAAACCAAACCAATAAAACTCGGGTTTTTCGGATTTTTGGGTTTTTTCCGATTTTTTTGGTAAAGTATTCATACAAACATATAATTTACTTGTACTTCAAATATTTATTTAGTCCTGCCAAAATACAACTATCTAAGATGTTTCTTAAGAAAATAACACAAAATATGATATGATTAATGACACTAAAATATCCAACAAAAAAATAATAATAATAAAATCGCGTAAAACAAATATTGCAAATTAACAAGTCATAATGAAATTGATCATAATTTAAAAGTACTAAATCATGCTAAAATAAGTTTAATAAGTACTCCCTCCGTCCCATTTATATGTCATCCCTTTCTATAAATAGATGGACCACAATACTTGTCATTTTATAAAATATATGCTTAAATTATCATATTTTGCCTATTATACCCTTGATAGATTAGTTAATTAATCTTGAGAATGTACTCATCATTTATTATAAAGTTGACTTAAGAAAACATTAAATAAGGGTAAAAGGATAAAGTTACATCATTTCTTAATGCAAGTGCAAAATAAAAAGGTGACATTTAAAATGGGACGGAGGGAGTATTAGTTACATGACTAAATATTAAAGGAAATTAAAATTAGATTATGTATTTGAATTGTCTAAACCAATGTAAAATCAAAGAACAAATATTCAATATTTTTGTCATTCTTAGTGTTGAATTGATTTTCTTTTTGCATTAGTATTAATTTGATTTTGATTTAACCTTTATTATAATTACCAATATCTGTGGACTATAATCTTTATTTCAAACTTGAAATAATATATTAAAAGATAAAAACTAAGAAAAAGTTTAAGAAATATTTAAATATTATATCAAAGTAAATATTTTTATGTATAAAATAAAATTTTAAAATTATATATATAATGTTGGGTTGGTTTGGTCTCGGGTTGTCTTATTTTAGTTAAAACCAAACCAACCCAAATATAGTCGGGGGTTTTTTTCAATACCAAACCAAGTCAAACCAACCACTAGTCGGTTTTTTTTTCCGGTTTGACTCAATTTACGGTTTGATTCGATTTTCGGTTCGGTTAATAATATTTAGCATTGTGATTTCAAAGAAATCATCTACGACGCCATCCACAAGCACAAAGATTTTTAAGTGCAACAGGATCATACATACACGCAATTTGCAAACATAACGTTATATTTATGTCTCTTAATACATCCAAGTCCGCAGTCACTATTCTTCGGGCAATTATTATCAAATGTATATCGACACATTGCGTAGTAGACAACAAATTTTGAGCCAATTGTACATGATCTCGAGCAATTGCTAAGTTAAATACACATAGATATATACGTGATAATAAGAAGGAGGAAGCGATAGAAAGATTGGAACTTTTGCCCTAATTTATTATTATTGACTAAATATTATGAATTGTTCTTGATGTTCTTGAAGTTATATATAGGAGTTGGACTAATTTGCCATTTTATGTGGCATGAGAAATGTGGTTATAATTAATTAGTGAGATTTACTTCATAATGTTATTTATTTTATTCATTATAATTGTGGTATATGTGTAATTATTTTGATTTTATACATCCATAATGATTATTGTTTTCATAATTTGTTACGTACATCAATTTATTTAAACTTGACCTTTTATAAACTTGGCATATTATACCACATAGATATATTAACTTGGCCTTAAATCGCAATAGTAAGTAAATATTCCAATTTTGAGAAGGCACGTCGAGACATATATTTTGGGTTGACTTTATCTATATTATGATTTATGTACATAATTTGACATATATTTTGTAGATTATTATGTGCATGTTGTATATGTTGGTATAACGTTATGTTCATATTGTATAAGTATGTATAATATTGTTATACATACATATATAGTTCGAATATTCGTATGGTTATCTCAACTCTCAATCTTTTTTTCCCCTGTGTTGTTGAAAATTGAAAACTCATTATTTGTTTATGATTGACTTCGATAATTAATTTAGCTGAAATAAACTTGAAAAGTACCTGCATTATTTTGTTTGATTGTGCTAATTGATTGTTGATGAACACAAAGTGGCTTTATTGATTTTAACAAAATTTTAAATCAACAAGTATCAATGGTCTAGTACTTAAATCAAAAACATTAATAGAAATAAACATCATATGTGTAGATGCTTAATTGAAACAAATCATATTTTGAGTGTGTAAATGAAATTTATCGATGAGTATAAGGGGCTTCTAACCGAAGTACCCTCACACATTTAGAGCAACAAATTACCTTAGACTCCTAGCACATAACTCAAACATATGTATCGTTTATAAACTGTGTGCTTATAGCCTCTTCTATATTATTAATAAAAATAATAATAGAAGGAACCAAGAGGAGATGTTTCTTCATTTATTAAAATTAAAATTCAAAATCCAACTTGATTGGCCACTTGCAATTAATTTATATAAAGATTGCAATCCTTTTAGTTATAAACTAGACAGCCAACTTGTCCGTACAAAACAAAGCTAAGAAAATTACCTGCAGCTTCCTTTTTTAAAACAAAAATCACGTTTGAAAATTTGAATTTTTTTAGAAATATTTATTCCAACTGACATGGGAAAATTATCTTACGACATCGGGGTACAAGTAATCTGGACATCTACTTTCATAAAAATGAAATATATTATATAGTATTAAAAAACACATAAAATACTCAATACATTTCAATTTCACTCTTTAAAAGACGTAAAAAGTTAAAAAGAAGCTAAAAAAGTCTTACCCTTTAAACACATTTTGCTAATTATATTTTACCTAACTAATTACTTGGGTTGAGTGCAATATTAGCTTTCTTAGTAAACATGAAAAGTAATGTTGTTATATGCAGTTTGGTGTTGAAAAATTAAAACAAATGTGTCTCACACATTATTTTGGGTAAAATGTGAGGTTGATTAAGTCTATTAAGAAAATATTGTGTTAAATTGTTGATCAAAGTAACTTCGTAGAAATTATCCTTAATAGACTGATATATAGTGCATGGTTTCTATTTCGTCTTAGATTTTAAAAACAAAATAAAATCATTAACTTCACATTCAAAATTTTATCTATAATTAAACACTATAATATTATTTGGAATCAAATTAGATCTAATCACAGATTAAAGGGGAGGGACCTCAATCATCTTATCACAATTTATGTTAGTGTATCAAAAACTTCTATTTGATTTGAAAGGTAAATTGTTTTATTTTGTGAAGAAATTGATTTGAAGCGAGTACTCTACGGTTTATTCTGAATATTTTTTTTTATCTTATTTGAATTTTATATGTATGCATTAGTCAAATCATATCAAAATATCCTACTATACCTCTCATGTTGGAAAACATTTTGGACGCAATAAATTGAAGTTCATTCCTTCTAATGTGTTAGCCTTTATAACGTAATTTTAAAGACTTTGAGAGTTTTGTTTAGAGGGAGATTTTGTGGATACAAGTGTCACCATTTCATTGCGTGAACCTCTTTTTTAAGTGAATTTTATGATGTTATTTCTCTTAATATTTTTTTTTATTTCATAAATTATTTATATCTACCTACGGGATGTAGATCAATCGACAGAACCACATTAAATTATTTATAAGTCTCCATTGATATATATTCTCGTTTGTATCTGATTTATTATTTTTCATGATTTACTTTATTAGCTTCTTCATGACGTATACTAAATTATTTCGATTTAGAGAATCTCACGTCAAAATAGAAAAAGAAATAAAAAGCTATAAAAAATATAACACAAGCTCAAATATACTACACATGCTAAGTTTTGAGCTTTGAAGATAAATTAGTGAGATCTATTACAGAGTTCCTATAAGCATTTATATATATATATATATATATATATATATATTCTAGACATATAATTTTTTGTCCACACTAACAAGTGGAGAAATGTTAAAACTCTATGTTTTTAATTGCAGCCCCGAGAATTTGTCAAAGACTAAAAAGTCCCTCCAGAAATTCATTTGAGAGTCAAATATATTTTTTCGGAGTCAAATGATAAGATTTTGATTTAAAAAATTATTTTAATGACTTTCGAGAAGTAAAATGTGACAATTATTTTAGAACAGAGAAAGTGTGATTGATAAAAGTAAAAAACAAAAAGTTCAAAGCTAAATAATCCCTCAAACATTGCGGCCAAAAATGCATGTTTAATTTGTTATTTTTGGCATGTAGAGGCTGTGTTCGTACATTTTTTTTTGCCATCTTAGGACTTTCTTTTAAATTCTTAATAAAAATACGTAATATAAATCTATGTCAAAGTCATAGAGCAAATACAATTTGGTCTGCATTGTTATATGTGCCATTCTTCAATAATATCGTAACGTTTTTCTGCGACCAAGTAAAAACATTACAAGTAGCCTTATAAATATATAGGAACATTTCAAGATTGGTCAAAAATTTAAATAAAGTTGTTGATGAATTAATTATTAATTCAATATATCTTCTAGCTTGAAAAGAGAAACACAACGATGTCTAAATGATATGTATAATATTTTTTTTATTTTTGTATACTTATAATAATAATATACTTCATGAAATTCGTAGATCTTGAGAGGATAGAATATACATAGATTTTACCAGTTATCACTACCTCATGGAGGTAGAGAGGTTGTTTCCGGAAAATCATCGATCTAGTGTATTAGAGTCAGGTAAAAAGAAGAAGAAAATGGTGACATCAGTAAAAACAACAAAGTAATGTGATAATCAAAATGCAATAAACAACATATGACAAGAATTACTATAAAAACACGACTAGTCCTATGACAAGCACTAAACTTCCACATGGCAAGACAACACTCGCTACCCCTACTAACTAGCCTTCTACCTAATTACGTGACCTCAATTTCTTCCTAATCTAAATTACGCGACCTCAATTTCTTCCTATCTAAACTCATGTCCTCAATAATATAAATTTGCGTCATATAATGTTTAATCATCCCTCCCATACATATCCAATTTTGTTATATTTATATAACAAAAAACTCCGTCTTCTTAAAAAAATAAAAATATAGTACAGTTTTTATTCTTAATCAATTTAGAAAATGATAGAACTGTCTTAATGAATAGAACCGCCATCGTCTTTAAATTATTTTCTCTATTTATATGTTGTGTGTGTGGAGGCTTTTTTAAAAAAAAAATATACTTATAGTTAAGATTCATCTGTTTCCCAAATCTTGCAAATTTAGTAACGTACGTTAAAGTTAAAAGTAGATACAAAATATTGTTGTTTATTCTAATGCTCATGTAAGCAAATATAATTAGCAGTTTTATCTTTTATAAAGTTGGATCAATTAATAGAAATAAAAATGGAATAATCATCAGCTTCATGTCGTCACTTGTCGGCTCGACACATGGGGTACTACATGTTCCTAGTGTTACGTTGATGTACCGGAGATTTGTTTTTGTAATTCTTTACTATTTTTTGTTTTATATCTTTTTTTATAAAATATTTTTATTATTACACATAAGAAATTATTTTCACGAGGAACATATTAAGAGTAAAATGTTTTTGAAACAGATAAAATCGAAATCGATTTATATGAGCTTCCCAAAAGAAAAAATCCAGTAGCGGTTATTTTTGTTCATAAGTTTGTTTGCTTAAGTTTATAGTAACTTATACCTGATCAGTTTTATAATAGATCTTAAGTGTTTCCATTTTGAACTAATACGTTGTTAAATGTTATTGATTATGCTTATTGTTATTATGTTACGACTTACGTATAAGATATGATAGTCCGTGTAAAAATTCACAGGGATTTTTATTTGGACATTATTGTTTAATATGTATTTGCTTTAAAATTATTTTTCTTGCACATTCATCAATTTGGAACAATTTCATACATGTGATCCTTCAGACAAATTATATAAAATTTCATACGATTGAACTTTAATCATATGTGTCTAAATTCATTCATATTAAATTTGAGATTTGCTTAGTGGAGTGAGTCCACTAATTGTTGGCAACAGCCACCTAATTAGGTCATGATAACCTAATATATTATGTCTCGAGTAGGACATATGGACTCGTTTTGGCCCGATCTTTGAAAAAATAGTCAGTATTATTATTACAAGTGATGAAATTAAAATTTTTATTCACGAAGTTCAAAAAATAAAGATGTAAATGTGTAAATAAGTAATAAACAATAATGTAGTCGTCAGTTAGTGAGAATCGAACCTTAAACGTTGGAGTGCATTTTGAATGTCTTGGACTACGGAGCTAACCTTTTACATCTTATATAGGCGATTAAGAATTTGTACATGTACATAAATATAGAAAACCTAATATATATATATTATAATAATTTTTTTCTGAGGAATAGTAAATATTCTTCCGCCTCTTAGATTCGTTCCTGATTATGAAATTTCAATTTTCATAGATGGAACTCCATGATAATGTTAATGTGTTAAGAGTTTCTTTATGTAGCCAAACTATATTGTAGTATACACAAAGACACATAACTATTGACTACTAGAGTCTAGAAGAGGCTCAATTGGTTACTAACACAATTAAAATGTTTTACATTTGTATGTCTAAATTTGAGAGGATATATATGGCGTACAAGTCCTATCAAAGGAGGAGTTTATTCCTGAAAGTACCATATAACCAATTAGCCATCGTTGATATTGACTATAGAATTTTCGAAGGTTAAGAGAAATCCAAATAATTAAATTTATTAGAACTAAACAATTAAATATAGACACATGTGCAAAAGTGACCAACTATATAGTATACTACTTAAATTAATTAATATAACAAGTGGGATAATCTTGTGTTTTTTTCAATACAAGATAATAATGCCCTATGACAAATTCATTTTTGTCTAAAATCAATGAACAATGTCAATTGAGGGTCCAATAAGATATTTGCCTTTTTACTTAGCTTGTCCAACATTTTGGCTCTCTCTTGACGTGGAATTAAAATGAAGAATATTACACGAGACAAGTTGATGATATAATTGTTAGGAATTTACAAGTGTAACTTCCCATTTACTATGAATGGTCTATTGATTAACCTAAAAGATTAAAAGGAAGACTTAAAAGTTTCGTGTTTAAGTTTTCTTTGTTCAAGAGAAATATCCTACTTATCTGTAGACAAATAAAAACAAGGTCTTAGTGAAGACCTTAATGCCAAGTATCAACATTGAGATTTGATATTTTAAGATGAAAGGGATGAGTCTGAATATTGAAAACTTAACATGCATGAACTCTCATTTTCAATATCATGTATCCCTATTTACTTGTTCACTTTTTTTTTTTTATAGTTGTCCCTAATTACTTGTCCATTTTGACAAATCAAGAAAGGACAAATTATTTTACCTATTATACCCTCAATTAAATGATTAATTACTTTGAAAAATATAGAACTTTTCATCCACTTCATAATTAATAGGGGTAAAATGGTAAACTCATTATGTCATTAATTGTTTTCTTAATAGGTGTGTCAATCCAAAAGTGGACAAGTAATTAGGGACAGAGATAGTATGTTTCTTGGTCTGAAGAAGGTAGTATGTATCCAAATCTTATTCCTATCTTGTGAAGATAATAAGAAGGTTGTGTTAGGATCGAAATAATTAAGTGTCATATGCAGAAGCTAGCAAACGCAAATATCAGAAGACCGTGAGTATAAAGACAAATGAAAAATATATCAAAAGAGATACAAATATTTAACGTGGTTCAAACAATCGAACTCATCCACAAAAATAGATGACAAATCCAATATATATATATGAGAGTGTACAAAAATATCGAGATAAAATAATCTCACACAATTCTTTTAGAATAAAAAGAGGTGCACACGTAACACTTGTGTCTCAAAAATTCCCCCTCTATACAAAATTCTAAAAACTTTTAGGACTATATTGTGAATGTCACCAAGTGAGAAGGATCGTGTCTATTTATACGATCATAAACTTTTTCCTACAATAAAAAACACTAGTCATTTTCCTTTTTGAAAAACCATAGATGGAAAGCATTACATACTAATTCGAAAGAAAAGAAGAATAACAACAGCAAAAGAATATGATATTCGAAGTAAAAAAAAACAGTATATAGTAATAAAAATTATAAAAAATAATAATAAGAAACTAGGATAACAATAAATGAAAGAAAAAAACAAATACAATACTTCAAATTGTCACCAAGCCTATCCCATAACTCACCTCCACACCTCCCATAGTATTTATCTCGACCAATCATATCATAATTCTAACGAAAAGTAAAAGAAAGAATTTAATGGAAGTCATGGTCGAGATGTCGACTACAAAATAGTGAACTACTGGAAAAATGCGGCTCACAAATAGAAAATTAAACATCAATAATTTTATCTTATTAATATTCAAAATTCCTAATTTCCAATTTTCAAATACAACACGTGCTTATTCAAACTCTCTATTTCCCTCTCAAAAACTTAGAACTTTTCTCCATTTAGAAGTTTCAAGGAAAGCTCAAATTCCAAACAAACAGTATTTTAATCATTACAAATAATTTAATTTCCCACCCGTGCATGAACCAAATTTCATATAAATAACCTCATTCACCGCTTTAATCCAGAAAAGAAAAAAATCTCATAACTTCCTCTGTTTTCTCTTTATTTGCATTATTTGTAACAAATTCGCTTCGATATAAAAAATCATAACCAAAATTTATTGAACGATGTATTCGAATTGTGAACTAGAAAATGACTTTTCGATACTCGAATCAATTAGAAGACACTTATTTGAAGATTGGGAAGCTCCATTAACGAGCTCTGAAAACTCAACATCCTCAGAGTTCAGCCGGAGCAACAGCATTGAATCCAATATGTTTACTAATTCATTTGATTATACACCTGAAATTTTTCAAAACGATATTCTTAATGAAGGATTTGGATTTGGATTTGGATTTGAATTCGAGACTTCTGATTTTATAATCCCTAATGTCAAATTGGAGTCACAAATGTCAATCGAATCACCTGAAATATGGAATTTACCGGAATTTGTGGCTCCGTTAGAGACGGCGGCGGAGGTGAAAGTTGAATCACCGGTTGCGATGATTTCTACAACGACGAAGCCAAAGGGAAAACATTATAGAGGTGTGAGAGTGAGGCCATGGGGGAAATTCGCGGCGGAAATTAGAGATCCAGCGAAAAATGGAGCAAGAGTTTGGCTCGGTACATATGAGACGGCGGAGGATGCGGCGTTGGCTTACGACAAGGCGGCGTTTCGCATGCGGGGATCACGTGCATTGCTGAATTTTCCGTTGAGGATTAATTCCGGTGAGCCGGAGCCTGTTAGAGTTGGTTCGAAGAGATCGTCAATGTCGCCGGAGCATTGTTCATCGGCGTCGTCAACGAAGAGGAGGAAGAAGGTTACTCAGGGAACAGAGCAATAAGTCCTAAAAGTGGGCCCTGTATAGTAAAAAAATAGAATTATCCGACGGAAATTGTTGTGTTTTTTTAATTATTATTTTGAGTGAAGTAATGAATTTGTTCTTTCTTTAATTTTTCGGCAGTGGTTGATGAAACTAACGATAATCATATAATTATCATAATAAAATAAAATAATAGACAATAATGTGATATTCTTAAAATAAAAATAAAAAGGTCAAACTTACGTATGCCATCCAACTAGTAGAATTTTATTACAAACCGTATTATAGTGACGGGGTTCACATCTATACGTATAGCTAGTGTATTATATCTATACGTATAAGGTGATGCTTAAGCTAATATATTTTATGATTTATGAATTTATTAAAACTATCCACTTATATATTACTAGTTAAAAGATGATTTAATATTAAAACGTTTGAAAGAAAGGACTATTTTTTTATATATTATTTTTCTTTAGGTCAGATAACTTGTTGATAAATTTAGACTACGTAAATTGTTTTGCGTTTCAAACTTCGCCTTCGACCCACCGCCAGCCCCTCCCCTCTTCCCCATCCACTCACCCTCCCCCAAACTCAAAACCAATTCAACCTAAACATTTTTAAAACAAGTGTTCTTTTTCCTTTTCTAAATAAGGTAAGAAATGATATAAAAAATTAGTGGTTATCGTCACGAGTATGCAATTTATTTTAAATTTTTCCTTATTTTATCAATCTTCCGACTAATGCATTTTTGGTTGGGGACTTTCAAGTTTGGAATCTAGTGTCGAATTTTATTACCAAAGTGAGAAATATGTACTAATCAAGAAAAAAAAAACTATAGTTGAACATCAAACAAGTACTCCCTCCGGTCAAATTAATTGATAAACTTTATTTTCTGAAAGTAAATAATTAATTTGGGACGGAGGGATTATTTATTTATATTAAGTGTTTATAGTAAATTATACAAATTTACTATAATTAAATAATTTTAAAATATATATTAATTATTTATAATTAAATATTAAAAATCTATATACAAATACATGAATGATCTTATTGACCTTATTCCTAAAAATTCAGTAGCAACCACCTATCTATTCTTTATCAAATTTATTACTGTTCTGAATAAACTTTTGACTTTTTTAGAGCGATTAAATTGTTGCCAATCTGTGTTTAAAAAACCAGAATTACTGATTTGAATAAACTTTGCAGAAACACGAAGTAACCAAAGTTTAATAGATCAGTAAGAATAGATGAACAAAAATTTATTAACCAACAAAAATTCTGAAATAAACGTACCACAATATGGACAAACAGAATCAGGAAAAAGATCAAGCCCACTGAATACACAGTGTCCCCTTAAGGAAATTATTCCCCTCTAGTATCCGAGGTTTGATTTGGAATATGTC
>JAJOOS010026732.1:0-14761 GCA_029582725.1 Solanum chiquidenum
CTCCTCTTAGCGTTCTAATTTTTCTAAGTTTGATTAATGATTTGACTTAGGTAAGTTCTAGTTATGTTTCTAGGCTTAAACTGACTAAAACCTCATAATTTAGGGTCTAAACGACGTATCTTAGGGGTTAAACGAAATAGGAAAAGGCCAAAAGACCCCTGACATAATTGCTGTTGGAGTGATCGACGGACGAGACTGACTGGCCGTCATTCAATCGACAGTCCGTCGATTGGGTCCGTCGGTCAAGTCTACCCAACAGGGCTTCACTAAAACGAGCATAACTTTTCACTCAGAGGTCGGATTTAAGCAAACTCGGTGGTGTTGGAAAAAGAATTCAATTATCTATCATATCATAGCTCATGGGACAGATAATTCCTTTTGTTTTAAGAGTTATGACCATTTGAAGTTGACCCAATCAATAACTTTCATCTAACTGGCTGCTGACCCTTATCTATGGTCAGACCTACGGACCGTGGATCGAATGACGGTCCATGATGGTCGACCGTAGTTCATGTCAGAGGCTAGGTAAAAGAATCTTTGATCCATGCACACAAACCACGGACCGTGGTCTGACCTACGGACCGTAGATTTGTCCGTGGGTCGAGACTTAGCCAATTTCTGAGCTGGGTTTGAAGAGGGTTTGCAGTGGTGAACCACGGACCACTAACACAGACCGTAGTATGACCTACAAACCGTGGATGGCAACTGTGGGTTGCACCTGCAACTTCTGAAAGTGCAGCATTTTTGGTCTATCTAGGATACGGGGTGTTACACCAACCGGGAAAGTTCTTGGTGACAAAAGCGAACACAAGGTATTATTCAACAACTCACCACACATGGCCTGCAAATCAATCACGATTGTTCAAAATCTTACTTCCTTTTCAAAATACAAGTAGCATTGAACATTTTAACCGCTAACGAATCAAAAGTCACAAAAAGAGTTGTAAGTATTGTCACAAAATCATTCATAACATGCTCAACCTTTTAAAAACAGAGAGGTATGCTCAACATTATTCACAAGTATGACTATGTTCTTAGTACCAACCAAGTCAAAACCTTTCCAAAAAGACGACTATTTTGTCCCTAAGAAAGTTGTCAGCCAATCCATCTTCAGGCAACCTCATGCATCTATTCGGGAACGACTACTCAGACTTCGCCCCAATCAATGACAATCAAACACTCACAAGAAATCAATGATTTACCCTTAAGAAAGTCATCACTCTCTATCCATCATTGGGCATCGTCAATCCAAATCTTATTATCAAAATAAATATAAAGAAGCTACAAACTTCTAATTAAAAACTAAAATAGACCAATCCAACACTATATCAACAGAAACATCCATAATATCAAAGTCCAACAAGGGCACACCAATCCATAAAAAAGAAAGAAAAGTACGCCCGACAAGGATACAATCACAGTATGTAGAAATAATCAATAAAATGACTACAAGGGGAGCATCCCCAACTGAAAATGAGATTGTGTCCTCACTTCGGGACAAGTAATCATCATATTTTCAGGAACATTTTGCCCATAGGAACCTACTCTCATCAAAAGTACTCTTCCTCCTCAATTTTGCCTATAGGAAATAGTTTAATCTCTCAACCTCCCAAGGTAAGGATAAGGTCGGTGTACACTCTACCCTCCCCAAACCCCACTTTATGAGATTATGTTGTGTACGTTGTTGTTGTTTTTGTAAGTCCCAAGGGAGAGCTTCATGGTGGCAGGATACCGACAACCATAGCGCCTTAGTTTAAATTCCCAAAAAAATCACTTGTTTGAATACCTGAGAGAAGTGCAAAGACATCCCAGGATGGACAAAAAGACCTGCATAAATGACACTCTTCACTCGTGGATGGAAACATTAATATTCAACAATTCTTTGTCCATTCTCCTGCAAGATATTGAATTTTTTTAGTTAGAACACTGTGATGTGTGAGAATTTTACGAACCACCCTAACTTCTCTACACAATATAAAGATGAAGATGCAGTAGTATAAATATACATGCCATAATAATGAAAATATATAGGGTCAAGAATAATTGATTAACAAAGGCGCAGGAAGGCACATATGTTTCTAGAACGAGTGGTGGGACACCTAACTTCACAACCAAAATAAGCAAATAAAATTAAACCTATTTTTTTCAACGCGAATAGCAATTGTATTGATTCCTCTCAAATAAAGCCAACAATCGGATGGCTCTAACCCTAGACCTATAGAAGAAAGCCCTTCTTCAAAGAAGAGAATTATGGGAGTTGTGAGACTATCGGCCTTTATATCCAGTCCAAAGAAAATAGAAAACTTATTTTTATAAGAAGTGGAAGAGGAAAAGGAAGCAGGATATCAACATTTCCTACATATTGTTGAACAATTCTACAGTTTCACTATGAGTTGGGTTATTAATTCATTGCTAGAGAAACCAATAATGGGTCTACTTACAAACTCACGTTCACTATAGTCAAGATCCTAATGTGATTATTGGTTTAGGAAACCAAAAAAGACCATAGAAAAACTAAGAATCTACAAAACCATGGACGAGTAAGCTAACATTCAATGCATGTTATTTACCTGCTCCGAGCTCCAAAGGATAGGACAGTTTCTGGATATATTGTTGTTATCTACTAGCACAAGAGCCCCATGTGCATGTGCCATCTTAGCAATTTTCTTTGATAAATCAAAAGAGACAAAAATATAAGACTAAAATCATTATATTTTGAAGATCTATATATGAGCAACAATAAAAGCTGAAAATTGTACGTGCATAATCTACATATGCCACTGTGAATCACCCACATGAATATCACAAATTTGTTTATAAGGGTTGGCTGGACTTTCCAGCCAAACAAGCTTTGTCCATGGTTAAATCACAAAAGCAATCTCATCTAAGTTAGTGGTATCCACTCGCCTGTACAAACATCTAAGTTAGTTGTATCCACTCTCCTTTACAAATAAGATAACATTCAAGATTCTAATAACCTAATTAAAAACATAGTTACATCGATAATCAAGATTGTAATCAATGTCTCCTGCGCATTTGCGGAGGAGTGTCGCATTAATTGTCATTCTATGTATGGGATATCTTACCAATATGTGGGTATAATAGGTATCATCGTGACTCGGGAAGTTGGGTCGTGACTCGGGAAGCTGGATAGTGACACAAATATACTTTAGTTGAGTTGGATATGAAATAGTACAACACACTACTGTAATGACCTCCTGGTCATTTCTATGGTTTTCCTTTTTTGTGTTGTTTAGAGCATTCCTGTAGCGACCCCAATTCATTTATGACTTATTGGGACTAACAGTTTGGTCACCTGGTCGTTCGTTTGGTTATTGTGTGAGTTTTAGTGTTTTTGGAGCTTATGAACCTTGAACGATCATTTTTTATCAAAAGTTCAAGAAAATGACATCTGAATCTAATTATGATGATTCCATCGGCTCTGGAAGGGTCATCTTAGGCTAGTAGCATGGTCAGCATGACTCCTGAGGTTTTCAGTGTGAGTCGGTGCGATTAAGCATTTTAACTTTAAAGTTTAAGCCTAAGTTTGACTTTAGTAAACATTTTGAGCAAATGCGCACGGATGAGAATTCTGTCCATGCAGTTAGCTCCGGAATA
The DNA here is from genome assembly GCA_029582725.1 of Solanum chiquidenum. Lineage (NCBI taxonomy): Eukaryota > Viridiplantae > Streptophyta > Magnoliopsida > Solanales > Solanaceae > Solanum > Solanum chiquidenum. Next base: position 3,619 of record JAJOOS010026732.1, read on the forward strand.
TCAACTTTGGTCTAGATTGATCCTTCGTTAGTGTCCAGAGGATTTCGAGCTTTTTTCGAGCCCCTTTGTGGTTTTAGACTTAAAATGGATGTTGGGTGTGGACCCACTTTTTATCGAGATGATCTCGTATGGAAATTTTGACACCAAAATTGACTTATCTCTGTTTGTTGTGATTTTGGTGTCTAAACGACCGTACTAACGTTGTGATCCTATATTTGATAGCGTGTCAGTGTTCAAAGGCCATTCAGCAAGGAAAAGATCTGGTGAAGTGATTTGAAGCGCGCACGGTCGGCCTTAAGGTAGGCTACAACTTCCTTTTTATTAGATTGAGCTTAATTGTGTAAAAGCATGTGGATTTGAGTGAATTGGGGGCGGGTACCAGTTTCTGACTTTATTTTGATTAGATATCGTGTGTTAGGATCGATTGGCCATATTTCGGGTGTAGTACCATGTTAGCCGGTTTAGTAGAGTTGCATGCTTATGTGCTAAATGTTGTTGTATGCTTGTATGTTATGTGTTGTATGCTTTGTTCATCCTTAATTGTGAGCATGATGTCCTTAGTCTAGGTTAGGCTAGTGTTGCCTTAGACTTATGACCTGTGGGTGCTAGATAGCCTTGACTTTCTGTCGACGTCGTTCGGATGACTTAGCTCCTTGTAGACTTGAGTCTAATAGTTTGATCCTTAGATAGGTGCTATCGCTGCTTGTTGCACTTTTGTATCTTCTCCCTCTACTTATGCGGTTCTGACGCGCTATCGAAGGTTCGGTGCATCACTAGAGGCGTTGGATTGAGATAGTATAGTCTTGGAGCCTTTTCTGTGATTTCTTGGAGTGGACGACGTTCCACAGTGGCTGTTGCTGGATTGAATCCTATTGGAGATACCATCACCCCCGGGATCGTTCTTTCTAGCTGGGTTGGGAGCATATCGCTGGCTAGATGGACTCGGTGATTTCAGCGATTGCCCCAGGCCTCACTTTCTAATTGGGCTGGGAGTGTGCTGTTGGCTGGGTGTCCCCGGGTCGCTCTTTCTAGTTGAACTGGGAGTTGACTGCATGGTAGGACGACTCACGATATCTACCTCACCACCGGTTTCCTCTTTCTAGTTGGGCTGGGAGTGGACTGTCTGGTTGGGTGCCCCCTGGGGTCACTCTTTCTAGCTGGGATGGGAATGCACTGATGGCTGGGTGGAGTCTGATGGGTTATCTTGGTTACTTTGGGCTGGAAGCCCGATTTTCTTCATTTTTTGTAGGCTTAGCTATTATGTGTACATGTCGGGCTTATGGGGGTCCGTTCAGGTTTTATTTAAACTTGCGCACGAGTGTACCTTTCGGGCTAATGGGGTCCAGTTAGGTTTAGTTAGTTGTACTTGGTTCATTCTAGTATGCTCATATGCTTTCTTTTCTTATCTGCTTGTACTATTTTGAAAAGTGAAATAAAATGAAATTCCACCAGTGTGTATGTAAGCCTCTCTGTGTCTAGATTTTATCTTTTCTTATTGTTTTTCCCGTTTTTGACCAGTTGGCCTTTGATGCCTACTGAGTACCTGTTCTTTTGGTACTCAAACTACACTCTACATCTATTTCGTGATGCATGTCCTAGTACCAGTTACCAACGGTGATTAGTTCCATCATTCTTTTGTATTTGTGATTTGGAGACGAGGGTGAGCGCTTGGTGTTTAGGGTTTGTCTTGTCTCCTTTTGTTTAGCTAGTCTTGTTGCTTTTGAGACACGCTTTGTTGTGCTCCACTTTTGGGACTTGTACTCTTTATTAGATAGCTCTGTACTAGTGACTTCCAGAAATTGGGAGGAATTTTTGTATATATTTATTTTGGTCTGCTTCCGCCTCGTTGTCCTTGTTTAGATTTTTGTTTTCGCTAGTTTCTACCCTAATGCTCATTACTTGATGTTATGGGTTACGGGTCGGCTTACCGACTGGTGGGGTATAATAGGTCCCATTATGACTTGAGACATTGAATCGTGACAAGTTGGTATCAGAGCCCTAGGTTCACCGGTCTCACTTGTACAGAGCTAGCATTTAGTAGAGTCCTACGAATAGATGTTATGACATCCGTGTTTTATCTTTAGGAGGCTATAAGGTATCTTAAGAAAATTTCTCTATTTTATATTATCATGCATCATGTCTATTATCAGTTCCTTAAAATCTCTCTTGTTTTCTTCTTTTCACACGATGGCTCGTAAATGCGCCGGTACGGTACAGGTTAGTGGTCGACCTCCCATGTCGGCTTCGGCATCAGCAATAGCCCAGGAGAGAGAGGAGGATCCAGAGCCAGTAGCGAACCCTCCAACAGCTTATATACTAGCTCCGCCGGTGGGGCCGGAGACAGCCCAACCTTCACCCAGACCAATTCTAACTCCAGATATCCTGGCTGCTATTACACAGCTCTTGGGTGTGCTTGGGGGTATGCAGCAGGTACCCGTCGCAGCTACACCAACACCAGTACAACAAGAACAGCCTATAGTGAGGGCACCTCAGATCCAGGTGGTTGACTACAGCCCTTGGCAGCGGACAGACCTATGCTGCTCGAGGACCTGAAGATGTTTGGTGTGTTTCCTAGGTTGATACCACCGAGGTTTTTTGGGGTTGTGGGTGAGGAAGCCCACGAGTTTCTTACTACTTGTCGTGAGAGTCTTCACACTTTGGGTCTAGTGGAGTCCTCTGGACTGACTTCATCGCTTACCAGCTAGATGGGCCATCCAGGAAGTGGTGGCGCACATTCATGCAGCCCAGGCCAATCAAGTCTCCATCGGTATCATGTGTTGAGTTATAGAGGCCTTTTTGGTGAAGTTTATCCCTCGTAGAGTCAGAGACTACCTCAGAGTTCAGTTCTGCAGGTTGGAGCAGGGCTCCATGTCAGTGGCAGAGTACGAGACTAGGTTCCACAAGCACTCCCGTCATGCAGAGATGATATTACCTACAGAAGAGGATAGGGTTAGGTGCTTTTTCTATGGGTTGAGATTACAGCTTCGGCTTGAGACTAGTACTTGGTTTCTACGGGTCGATCCTTTTTAGACGTAGTTGACCATGCCAATAATATGGAGCACCTTTGTTGCGAGGCCCAAGGGGGAAGCGAGAAGAGGGCTAGGCATGAGGGCAACTATAGTGACTCCCGCCCCAGGTCTAGGGATTATCATGACAGGACTGGACGATGATTTCGACAGGGTCAGTCTAGCTGACCTGCCTAGGCCTCTTTTCAGGTATCAGATGGTGATCGGAGCGAGGCCAATTCAAGCCAGGGCTACGAGATGTTTCAGTCGGGTTCTTCAGGCCATGATGGTAGTTCTTCTGGGAGTCACCCTCGGCAGGGTTGCTTCGAGTGTGGTGAATGGGTCATTGGGCCAAGGACTTCCCTCAGCATAGTCGGATTGCTCCCGCTCCTCAAGCAGCTCCCTCAGCTTTACCAACACCTCCAGGTAGAGGTTGTTGTCAGTGTTAAGACCGTAAAGGTGGTCATCAGGGTATACGAGGTTGTCCCCGAAGTGGCAGGTCATGTGGTAGGTTTGATGGTCAGGGCAGAGGCAAATCTAACCATTTCTATGCAGCTCCAGCGAGGGTGGAATTTGAGGCATCGGACGATGTGATCACATGTACGATTCTCTTATGTCAGCAGCCCGTCTTGTTTTTATTTGATCCGGGCTCTACTTTTTCGTATGTTTCTATTTACTGTGCTTCTCTCTTGAGTATGAGTTCTGAGCCACTGGTAGCGTTGTTGCGTGTGTCGACCCCCATAGGTGTAGTAGTGGATCAGGTATTTCGATCTTGCTTAGTACTATCTAGGGGCGTGACACCCGGGCTGACCTTATAATGCTTGGCATGGTTGATTTCAACGTGATTTTGGGCATGGACTTGTTATCCCTTTTTCACCCTATTTTAGATTGCTTCTCTAAGACTGTTACCTTAGTCATTCCTGGTATTCCTACGGTAGTGTGGCAGGGCTCTCATAGTAGCACACCAGTTGGAGTTATCTCTTTTATTCGGGCTAGGAGGCTAGTGGCTAGTGGATGCTTATCATATTTGGCCTATGTGCGTGATGTGAGTAGGGAGGTCCCTCCGATTGAGTCAGTTCCTATTGTTCATGACTTCTTAGATGTGTTTCCTACCGACCTACCTGGCCTACCCCCAAAGCGTGATATTGATTTTTCGATTGAGCTTGAGCAGGGTACTCGGCCTATTTTTATTCCGCCATATCGGATAGCTCTGGCAGAGCTTAAGGAGCTCATTGTTCAGCTTCAGGATCTCTTGGGTAAGGGATTCATCGGGCTTATTGTATCACCTTGGGGTACTCCTGGTCTTTTTGTAAAGAAGAAGGATGGTATGATGCGCATGTGCATTGACTATAGGAAGTTGAATAAGGTGACGGTGAAGAATCGATATCCTTTGCCTATGATTGATGAACTATTTGACCGGGGAAGCTTCAGTGTTTTCTAAGATTGATTTGAGGTCCGGTTACCACCAGTTCTGGATTAGGGGAACGGACATCCCTAAGACTGCATTTAGGACCTATTATGGCCATCATGAGTTCCGAGTGATGTCCTTTGGGTTGACTAATGCCCATGCTGCCTTTATGGGCTTGATAACGCGGGTGTTCATGCGTTATCTTGATTCATTCTTCATAGTCTTCATTGATGACATTTTGATATGCTCGTGGAGTAGGGGTAATCATGAACAACATTTGAGAGTTATGGTCCAAACTTTGAGAGATCACCGATTTTATGCCAAGTTCTCAAAGTGCCAGTTTTGGTTAGACTCGATAGCGTCCTTGGGGCACGTTGTGTCCAAGGAGGGAATTATGGTAGATCCGGCGAAGATTGAGACTATTCGTGATTGGGCTAGGCCCACCTCAGTTACTGAGATTTGGAGCTTCGTCGGACTAGACAGTTTGTGGAGGGTTTCTCTACCTTGGCAGCACCTCTGACCTGGTTGACTCGTGTTGATGTTCCCTTTGTTTGGTCAGAGGAGTGTGAGGTGAGATTTTTGAGGCTTAAGGATTATTGACCACCGCTCCTATATTGACTCTTCCAGTTGAGGGCAAGGGCTTCACAGTTTACTGTGACGCATCCGATGTTGGTTTGGGTTGTGTATTGATGCAGCAGGGCTGGGTTATTGCCTATACGTTGAGACAACTTAAGTTGTATGAGCACAACTACTTCACCCATGACTTAGAGATGGCGGTGATAGTTTTCGCGCTTAACATTTGGAGGCACTACTTGTATGGGGTTTGATGTGAGATCTATATCGATCACAGGAGTCTTCAGTACATCATGAGCCAGAGGGACCTTAATTCGAGATAGTGTTGTTGGATTGAACTCATGAAGGACTACAGCCTCTCTATTCTCTATCATCCGAGCAAGGCAAACATGGTAGCAAACGCCTTGAGCCGGAAGGCAGTGAATATGGGTAGTCTAGCCTGCTTATCTGTTGAGAGACCCTTGGCTTTGGACATTCAGTTCTTAGCCATTAACATGGTTCGATTGCATATCTCAAATTATAGACGTGTTTTGGCTTATATCGGAGTTCAGTCTTCTTTGATTGATAGGATCTGTGGCTGCCAGTTTGAGGATGAGGCCTTGGTGGCCCTTAGAGATCGAGTGTTAGCGGGTGATAGTGGTCAGGCTATCTTAGATCCTGATGGAGTGTTGAGATTCACCTGCCGCATCTGTGTTCCGAGAGTTGGGGATTTGATACGGTTGATACTTTGTGAGGCCCATGAATCTAGATGCTCTATCCATCCGGGCACAACGAAGATGTATCGTGATTTGAGGCAGCATTACTGGTGGAGTGGCATGAAGAAAGATATTGCTGATTTTGTTTCCCGTTGCTTGTGCTGCCACTAGGTAAAGGTCGAGCATTTGAGGCTTGGTGGTGAGTTTCAGAGATTTCCCATTACGGAGTGGAAGTGGGATCACATTACTATGGATTTTGTGGCTAGCCTACCGCGGACTTCTATATGTGTTGATAGCATTTAGGTTATCGTTGATCGACTGACCAAGTCAGCACACTCTCTTCCTGTTCAGTATTTATTTAGCGTCGAGAGGTTGGCTCGTATCTACATTCGGAAGGTGGTTCGACTTCATGGGGTGCCAATTTCTATTATATCAAATCGAGGTTCTCAGTTCACATCTAGCTTTTGGAGGACCTTTCAAGATGAGTTGGGCACCCAGGTTGACCTTAGCACAGCTTACCCGCAGATTGATGCGTTGTCGGAGCGTACAATTCAGGTCCTTAAGGACATGTTGCGGGCTTGTGTTTTGGAGTTTGGTGGTCATTGGGACCATTTTTTGCCTTTGGCAGAGTTTGCGTACAACAACTACCATTCTAGTATTCAGATGGCCCCATTCGAGGCCTTGTATGGTAGGGGTTGTCGCTCTCCGGTGGGCTGGTTTGAGTCTACAGAGCCTAGGCCGCGGGTACAGATTTGATTCAGGAGGATTTGGAGCAAGTCAGAGTGATTCAGGATAGACTCAGGACAACTTAGAGTAGGCACCAGAGTTATACAGATCAAAGGCGTCGACCTTTGAGATTCTTTGTTATTGATCGGGTATTCCTCATGTGTAGACTCATGAAGGGCGTGATGAGGTTTGGGAGGCGGGGCAAGCTTAGCCCCAGGTACGTTGGGCCTTTTGAGATACTCCGGACAGTTGGGGAGGTTGCTTATGAGTTGGCCCTACCTCTAGCATTTTCAACCATCCACCCGGTTTTCCATGTCTCGATGTTGCGCCGATACATTCCTGATGAGTCCCATGTGCTCCAGTATGATGCAGTTGAGTTGGATGACTGTTTGACATTTGTAGAGGAGCCAGTTGTCATTTTCCATTCTAGCCAGAGATGTGCAGAGATTGCATTCGATAGTCATTTCTATTGTTAAGGTTCATTGGAAACATCGTCCAGTCGAGGAGGCTACTTGGGAGACCGAGCAGGAGATGCGAGATGAGTTTCCCGGCTTGTTTGAGCCTTCAGATACTTTTTGACCCTTACTTTCGCGGACAAAAGTCCTTTTTAGTAGTGGATGTTGTAATGACCCTCATGGTCATTTATGTGGTTTGCCTTTTTGGGTTATTTAGAGCGTTCTTGTAGCGACCCCAAGTCATTTATTACTTGCTGGGACTGACAGTTCGGTCACCTGGTCGTTCGTTTGGTTATTGTGTGAGTTTTAGTGTTTTTGGAGCTTATGAACCTTGAACGATCATTTTTTATCAGAAGATCAAGAAGATGACATCTGAATCAAATTCTGAAGATTCCATCAGCTCTGGAAGGGTCATTTTAGGCTAGTAGCAAGGTTAGCATGACTCACGAGATATTTTAGTGTGAGTCGGTGCGATTAGGCATTTTAACTTTAAAGTTTAAGCCTAAGTTTGACTTTAGTCAACATTCTGAGCAAACACGCTCGGATGAGAATTCCGTCAGCGCGGTTAGCTTTGAAATGACGAGTTTGGTCGAGATTGACCCTTCGTTCGTGTCCCGAGGATTCCGAACTTTTTCCGAACCCCTTTGTGGTTTTTGACTTAAATTGGCGATTGGGTGTGGGACCCACTTTTGGTTGAGATGACCTACTGCGCCATTGAGTCCGGAATATCGAATTTGGTGTGGTTGCATATTTTTTTTGCTTGCACGGGGTTCTGAATGAGTTCGGGATCCCCGTCAGAGTTTTTAAGTTTTTGAAAAATGCTGAAAATCTGGTGTATATAATGTAGAAAAATCAGCACCCTTTCAAAAACTTTAAAAGCTCATATCTCCCTCATTTCTCAGCCAAATAAGGTGATTCGAAGTGCGGGAGCTTCATTTTCTTGGTGGATTTACTGTAGATGGATCAGAAGTTGTCGGGTACACCTCGTTCGAGGTAAATATTGTAATAAACCAGATTGTTGTTGCCCTTTTTCGAGTTCTTATTTTTGGCTTTCTTGAATTGGTGATATCTTGCTCATTTTAGCTCGGTTTTGGGTGATTCAAAGTCCCAAGTGTAGGGAATTATCAAGAATACGTCGTGGAGTATTCAAGGAGTGCTGGGCACCCTTCGATTTTTGTAAATTTCGAGTTCAGTCTGTTGCTTGCATTCTTCTTAAGTTGGTTAAGTGTGGTTTTTCTTGCATGTTGGATTTTGCTGCGTTTTGAACCCCGAATTGTGTTCCATTTTGAAAACACAAGTTTGGGGTACTATTTTGGGTCTCTTGACAGAGTCAAATCTGGACAGTTTGGTGCAGGTCCTACAAATCCAGTTTCGACTCCAAAATTGACCTGTCTTAGTTTGCTGTGATTTTAGTGTCTAAACAACCGTACTAACGTTGTGATCCTATATTTGATAGCATGACAGTGTTCAAAAGCCATTCGGGAAGCAAAAGCTCTGGTGAAGTGATTTGGAGCGCGCGGGGTCGATCTTAAAGTAGGCTACAACTTCCTTTCTATTAGATTGAGATTAATTGTGTAAAAGCATGTGGATTGGAGTGAATTGGGGGCGGGTACCAGTTTCTTACTTTACTTTACTTTTATTAGATACCTTGTGTTAGGATCGATTGGCTATATTTCGGGTGTAGTACCATGATTAGCCGGTTTAGTAGAGATGCATGCTTATGTTCTAAATGTTGTTGTATGTTTGTATGCTATGTGTTGTATGCTATGTTCATCCTTAACTGTGAGCATGATGTCCTTAGTAGGTTAGGCTAGTGTTGCATTAGACTTATGACTCGTGGGGGTTGCATAGCCTTGACTTTTTGCCGACGTCGTTCAGATGACTTAGCTCTTTATAGACTGGAGTATCCAACTTGAGTCTGATGGTTTGAGCCTTAGATTAGGCGCTATCGCTGCTTGTTGAAATTTTGTATCTTCTCCCTCTAATTTTGCGGTTCCGACGTACTCTTGAAGGTTCGGTGCATCACTAGAGGCGTTAGATTGAGATAGTATAGGCATAGAGCCTTTTCTTGTGATTCTTGGAGTGGATGGCGTCCATGGTGGCTGTTGTGGGATTGAATCCTATTGGAGATACCATCACCCCGGGGTCATTCTTTCTAGCTGCGCAGGGAGCGTATCGTTGGCTGGGTGGACTCGGTGATTTCGGCGATCGGCCCCCAGACCTCTATTTCTAGCTGGGCTAGATGTGTGTTGTTGGTTGGGTGTCCTCGGGTCGCTCTTTCTAGCTGGGCTGGGAGCTGACTGCATGGTAGGACGACTCGTGATATCTACCTCACCTCTGAGTCCCTCTTTCTAGTTGGGTTGGGAGTGTACTGTCTGGTTGGGTTCCCCTAGGTCACTCTTTCTAGCTGGGCTGGGAGTGCACTGCTGGATGGGTGGAGTCTAATCGGTTATCTTGGTTACTTTGAGCTGGGAACTCGGTTTTCTTCACTCCCAGTAGACTTAGCTATTTTGTGTACCTGTCGGACTTATGAGGGTCCGTTCAGGTTTTATTTAAACTTGGGCACGAGTGTACCTTTTGGGCTTATAGGGTCCAGTTAGGTTTAGTTAGTTGTACTTAGTTCATTTCTTGTATGCTCGTCTGCTTTCTTTTCTTATCTGCTTGACCTCTGTGTCTAGATTATATCCTTCCTTATTGTTTTTACCCCTTTTTGCTGAGTCACCCTTTGATGCCTACTGAGTACCTATTCGTTTGGTACTCATGCTACAATTTGCATCTATTTCGTGATGCATGTCCCAATACCAATTACCAGCGGTGATTAGTTCCATCTCTCTTTTGCAGCTGTGATTCAGAGACGAGGGTGACACTTGGTCTTTTGGGTTTATCATGTCTCCTTCTTTTGTTTAGCTAGTCTTTTTGCTTTTGAGACACGCTTTGTTGTGTGGTCCACTTTTGGGACTTGTACTCTTTATTAGATATCTTTGTACTAGTGAGTTCCAGGTTCTGGGAAGATTTCTGTATATATTCATTTTGGTTTGCTTTTGCCTCGTTGTCCTTTTTTAGATTTTTGTTTTCGCTAGTTTCTACCCTTACGATCATTACTTGATGTTCTGGGTTACGGGTTGACTTACCTACTGGTGGGGTATAGTAGGTGCCATCATGACTCGAGAAACTGGGTCGTGACACTATCTCCTCGTCTTTCCGATAGATTTAGAGTAAGAGGCTCCATGTCTGTTATTTTGCCTAAGCTTCTTATTGGTAGTTCAGTTTTCCCCTATCCTTGAGTTCGCTAGTTTCAAGGCAGATTGCTTATGCTTCCATCTCTAAACATTGCTCATTCTTAAGGTTTGCTATTATATATGGTATTCGAAAAGCACTTTGTTTTGATACTTATATGGTTTTCGTCCTCTATAGAATATGGTTTCTGCCTTACCAAAGCAAAAGAAATAGTTGCACGTTTACTATTATCAACACGGGAAAAATGTTTGAGAAGGCAAATGTCAGTAGGAAGTAGTTTGATAGGAAAAAATGATCTCAAAAAATAGCAATTGAGCATAAGATGAAACTAACCAAAACTAATAGTAATGCCGAAGTACTTGGTACCCTCAAGAAACATACTGAAAAAGTGGCACATAATCTGTCAGTAAACTCAACATTGGTCCTGCATTTATAGCCTGCAAATTTGATCAACATTTAAACAATAAGTCTCAATTTAGAGCTTCATAGTGGTAGAATATCGATAACCATAGCGCCTTAGTTTAAATTCCCCAAAAAATCACTTGTTTGAATATATCATTTCCAATAATCTCATAACTACAGATAATGTTAAAACAATTAAGTAAATTGATCCATTGGCACTGTAGATTAGCAGGCACCAATAGAATTTTACCGCAAGTCAATGAATATAACTTACACAACAATGTGTTGTAAGCAGACAGTTTCTAAATTCCATACTGAGGAGTTCGGCCTGTGGGTCCCCTTCATAGATCAAGTGGTGGAATATTAGGTTTCAGATGGAGAATCGCGGATGTGCAGACTGTTCCATTGATCAAACGACGGACCGTAGTCCACACCGTAGTTCTTGACTTAACATAATTTTTTTGTGCCACTGATTCACGGACCCCGACCTACGATCCGTAGGTTGACCTATGGTCCGTGGGTGGAGGTCATTGATCAGTGTTGTGCCAGGTATTACACTTTAATTGACAAACAATGCAAAACTTCAACAAACAATCAACCAATCTAAGTCTAAAATATGTACTTCCACATATTACTCAATAT
>JAJOOS010026733.1:0-14822 GCA_029582725.1 Solanum chiquidenum
AGGAGCTGGTAGGGGTTGCAGTAGGTGTGGCTTAAAGAAAATGAAAATTTGAATTTTTTTCAAAAACAAACTTTTAATTTTTTTTGTGGGAAGCGGAGGTAGGGGTAGTCAGGGTTTGGCGGGGTAAAAGAAATCAAAAAATTTAAAATTTCACTTTTTTTCGAAAATAAAATTTTAAGTTGTTAATTTTTTTTTGGTTGGGGGGATGGGCTGGTTTGGGGGTAGGGGACTCGGGGGTGGGGCCAAATTGATTTTTTTTAAAAAAAGGAAACTTCTAAAATTTTAATTTTTTTAATGGAGGGGGTCGGGGTCGGTTAAGATGATTTGAATAGCATTCAAGCCAACCAAACATGGAAAAATTGATTTTTTTTTTCTAAAACATATTTATTCATACCAATCTCACCCACTATGTTTTCAAAAAGAATGTCAAAATTAATTTGAAGAGATTAAGAGTTCAATTCGACACTTAGTTTCTATGATATATATGTATGTGGGAGTTGTTAAGTGCATGATGAGTGTAGGTTTTTATTGAAAATGGGAGGTGTAAAAAATAAAAAGACCACGTGTTTGATTAAATTTTTTATAACTGTACAATTAATGGAGGGGCAAGTTTGAGTTTGAAAATAGTGTTATATTTGATCCAAATGAGTGGAAAAAGAGCATTGTTTGAATTAAATAAATGGAAGAAAGGCAAATCTAATCCAATAATTGAAAGAAAGATATTTTGAACCTTTTTTTAATTTGTTAAAACCATGTTGGCCCTTTTTCGTATAAAATATACATAGAGAAATAAGGTTTCTTTTTTGGCACTTTTAGGTATGCTATAAAGAGAATGATAATTTTTTCCTATACATGATTAGGTATGTTATATTAGAACAACCAAAAAATGAAAGCCACAGTGAGACTATCTAGTTTAGAATACAAGAAAGAGTTTATCTTTTATCAGTCCAATGATAATTTGGAGGGTTATTCATAAGCATCATGAGTTTGATTTTTGATTGATGATCCTTTTTCAAGATATTTTCAGTGGTATGTGTAAGACGAATAGAATAATTGGGGAACACAACCGTCTCACCGAAGATTCCAGGGAGAATCATTCCATTTGAATAACAACATAATTACAATTACATTGATATCATCTATTATTGCCAACACATACATTATTAAAAAGGTTCAGGTTTATTTATAAAGGATTACACAAATTTATTTCAAATTAGATATGTCACGACCCAAGGTAGCTCCTAGGCGTAACATGGCGTATAAGACCCCGAGAGGTCCCATACAAACCACTAAGCATACATAGACAAGATAATATAAATCAAGAGATTTAAAAGATAGTTTCAACATATAAAAGTTTTATAGAGAAAAATGGAAGTCTAAACTTGTCTCTTTTAACACCCCAAATTCAAGAAAGACCAAATAGTAGATTTTTGGAGTTGTAGGTGCCACCGACAGAGGACAAACAATGGCCCGTGGATGGGACCACACACCGTAGATAGGGTCCGTAGGTTGGCCACCCAGAACTCCCTATAAATCTATGACCTACGGCCGGACCCACGGACCGTAGGTGGGACCACGGTCCGTGGTCCAGGGTTCGTGGATCATGACCCCCAAACCTAGTCTCTGAAGCCAAACGATGCCCTGCCAAGACGGACCGTTGGTCAGTCCACGGTCCGTTGGTCAGGTTCATTGATGACTTCATCATCTTTTCAGTCAGGGTCGTTTCAGTCTTTTCCCCTATGCGTTAGACATTTAAACTACGTCGTTTAACACCTAAACTACGTTGTTTTAACCAGTTTAAGCCTAGTAACTTAGTCATAACCTACCTAAAACCTTTATTCTCCTAAATCACCAAAAAATTTGAGCAAAAAGGGGAAGAAAGAGCGCCAATTCTCTCAAGAACACGCAACAAGTTACCTTCTGTTCCAGCCCCAAAATCGAAGGATTTCTCCGTGAATTTCATCACCAGGTATGTGGGATTTCACTAGTAGAAAACGTCCTTTGCATAAGTTTTTTTGCTTCCTGCGTCCTTACTAGTAAAAAAAGGGGTTGCTTTCATCCACTAGGTCCCTAGAATTCAGTCAGATCTCTGATTCTCCATATCTTGTTTAGACCTAGGGTTTCTAAAACCTTGGATAACTGTTGTGATTTAGCTGTTGTAGTATCCTAAATCAAATTAGCTTGTTTCTTAGAAAGTTTGCTTAGTTCCTTGCATGAAAATCAAAACCCTAGTTTGTATAAATTCTCTTAGTTCATGAATTATACTTGCCAGGTCAGTTAAACAGATAATCATGCTTCAGATTTTGAATGTCACATTATGAGTATATAAATGTTGCATTCTCAGTTAGCATGTTAGTATTTTGAGCTATCTAATATTTCAGTTACATTTAAGTCATATACATATTCAGTTGGGAGTAGACTTAGCAACGAGTTGGACTAGGGTTCAACGTACCCTCATAGTCCCAGAATTACGTGCCCCCGTAGGAGTATAAGTCCCTTCTGTTGGGCATCAGATTTAGTGATCAAGCCAGTCATGCCTTTATACCTCTTGCAAGGTATATTGGGTCCTCTCGATGGGGCGTATACATCGGACTCCACGTTTATCTTACGTGGTTTTATGTCGGTTAATAGTAGCTCCCAACATTCAAACTCTTGTGCATTTGACCAGATTTTCAGTTTATACTTCAATATTCAGTCTCAGCATGTTATGTTCATGATTAGCGCTTGGTCATTGCATTCAGTTTAGCTTTTCAGTTATGTTTCAATATTTACATTCTTGCTTAGTTGTCATGACCCAATGGTACCCCCTAGACGTAACATGACACATAGAACCCCTAAGGAACCATGTAAGCCACTTAGCATATCATAACATAAAGTATTAGAACAATAAGAGTAAAAACGCATTTAAGTCCAAAAGTTTCATAAAAGCAAAACGGAAGTCTAGACTTGTCTCAATTAGGCATCTATTACAATCGAAGTACCAAATAGGGTCACAGCCCTTACAACATAGTTCTCAAATGAAAGTACAAGAAAGGAAACTAGAAAATCATCATCCGTCCTCGAACCATGAGGACTCACCAAAAGCAAGGAGAATAGTCGATCCAAGCTTTGACCAAAAAGGAGATCACCTCAAGCACCGGACCCTACACTTTTAGAAAAATGTAGAAGAAATATGGGTTAGTACAAAAATGCACTAAGTATGATAGCCATGCATAAAATCATGAAAACATGCTAAAAAGGAACATTTAGTTGAAAAGCATGCACTTTACCAAGTTTAAGAATCATCATGAAGATTAGTGTAAAACCATGAGTCATAAGCATATTCGACATATAGGTCATCATATCATAATGGAAACATACCATAAATACCCTCAAAGCATCCTTGTGCAATGCATGAATAAGATCCCATAATCAGACCCATACTAAGGAAAGCTTGAGTAACTATAGTTCATAACTCATATTTTTGTCATCCTATCTACAATGACCCAAATAGAATCATGTTGCCTTCAGGTACGAGACAAACCCACAATAAAATCCATATTGATTTCTTCCCACTTCCAAGTGGGAATTGGCATATCTTGCAAAAAACCTCCCGGCCTTCGATGCTCGACCTTAACTTGTTGACAATTAGGACATTTGGCTACAAATTCCGCAATATCCCTTTTTATACCATTCCATCAATAGGCTTCCTGTAGATCACGATACATCTTGGTGGCTCCCGGATGAATAGAATACCGAGAATAATGAGCCTCCTCTAAAATTTTCTCCCTCAACCCATCAACATCCAGAACACATAATCGACCTTGGTACCTAAGTACCCCATCTCCCCCTTGGGAAAAGCTTCAACAGACTTCTTGAGTACCGACTCTTTCAATTCAACTAATATAGGATCAATGTCTTGTTTAGACTTCACATCCACCATAAAGGATGATTCAGAGCCATTATGAACCATGAAACCACCCTTGGTGGAATCCACAAATTGGACACCTAACCGGGCCAATCTATGCACCTCACGAACCAATTCTTTCTTTTCATCTTCTACATGAGCCACACTACCCATGGATAATCTACTAAGAGCATCCGCAACTATGTTAACTTTGCCGGGGTGGTAAAGGACACTCATGTCATAGTCCTTCAAAAGTTCTAACCACATTCTTTGTCGGAGATTTAAGTCCTTTTGACTAAACACATATTGAAGACTTTTGTGATCGGTGAAGACATCCACATGGACCCCATACAAATAATGTCTCCATATTTTCAAGGCAAATACTACCGCCGCTAATTCAAGATCCTAGGTCGGATAATTCTTCTCATGGACTTTAAGTTGTCTTGAAGCATAGGCAATCACTTTACCATTTTGCATGAGGACACATCCCAAACCCACTCTAGAGGCATCACAATATACAACAAAACCATCCGTACCCTCCGGTAAGGTCAACACTGGAGCGGAAGTAAGTCTATCTTTCAACTCTTGGATGCTTTTCTCACAAGCTTCCGACCACTCAAACTTAGCCTTCTTTTGAGTCAAAGCCGTTAATGGAGAAGCAATGGAGGAAAACCCCTCAACAAACCTCCTATAGTAACCGGCCAAACCCAAAAAGCTTCTAATATCGGAAGGAGTTAGAGGTCTAGGCCAACTCTTGACCGCATCCGTCTTCTTAGGATCTACCTCAATACCCTTGCTTGATACAATATGACCTAAGAAAGCCACATACCTTAACCAAAACTCACACTTACTAAACTTTGCAAATCGATGGTGGTCTTTAAGGGCTTGCAACACAATCCTCAAATGGTCCATATGCTCATTCTCACTCCTCGAATAGATCAAAATATCATCGATAAACACGATCACAAACATATCAAGGTATTGCCTAAACACCCTATTCATCAGGTCCATAAATGCCGCCGGGGCATTAGTTAGGCCAAATGACATCACCACAAATTCATAGTGACCATACCGGATCCTAAAGACTCTCTTGGGAATATCAACCCCTCTCACCCTTAGCTTGTGATAACCCGAACGAAGATCAATTTTGGAGAAATAGCTAGCCCCTTGTAGTTAGTCAAACAAGACATTGATTCTCGGAGGGGATACTTATTCTTAATGGTCACTTTGTTCAATTGATGATAATCAATGCACATTCTAAGAGACCCATCCTTCTTTATAACAAACAACACCGGAGCACCCCATGGAGATATACTCAGACGAATAAAACCCTTATCTAGCAAATCCCTTAATTGCTCCTTCAACTTGGATGAAGCCATTCTATAAGGAGGAATGGATGTAGGTTGTGTATCCAGTAAAAGATCGTTGCCAAAATCTATTTACCACTCAAAAGGAATACCGGGAAAATCATCATGGAAAACATCCAAAAACTCATTCACTACCAGAATCGACTCTAAAAAAGGGGTTTCGGACTCAACATACACCCCCCTAACAAGATGGTAAATGCACCCTTTGGAGATCATTTTCCTAGCTTTAAGACAAGAAATAAATTGACCTCTAGGGATAGAATTTCCCCCCTTCCATTTTAAGACAGGCTCATTTGGAAATTGGAATTTAACTACCCGAGTCCTACAATTAATGGAAGCATAACATGCATGCAACCAATCCATACCCAAAATAACATCAAAGTCTAACATGTCTAACTCTACCAAATCTACCAAATTGACTCTATGGGACAACTTCTATAAACTCTTTTAGCCACCACCGAGTCACCAATCGAGGTAGAGACCGAAAAAGGTTCTACTAACTCTTCGGGGAGTATTTCAAACTTCATGGCCACAAAAGGTGTCACAAAGGACAAAGTGGCACCGGGTTCTAACAAAGCATATTTATCAATAGAACAGACTTTTAACATACCGGTCACCACATCTAGGGAGCTCTATTGGTCACCTCAGGACTGAAGAGCATAAAATGGTTTTGCTTTTGAGAATTGGGGTTGGAATCGCTTGGACGAGCTTATTTATCTCCCTTTCCCTTATCCTTGAGCATATGATAATCTCTCATCTTGTGGCCACTCTTCCCACAACAATATCACCCATCCGAGCCAACTAACCACTTGCCTTCATGTTTTCTACCACATTTTACACAATTAGGCCTAGCAACATAAGAACCACCACTATTGCCTCCTTGAGGTTTAGGGTTAGACACCTTATCATTGTTGACCCTTAGGGGAGCACTAGAGGAGCCTTGGTTGGAGAACCTTTGTTTGAACCTTGTTCGACCTTGTCCATCTGACCTAGCATTGGAGACATTTCCATCCCCAGTTCTAGCTCTTTTCACCTCCCTATTCTTATCTTGGAGTTTCTCTTCCTCCATTTGTTGAGCATACACCATGAGACGTGAGATATCCATATTATCATGAAGCATTGCCGAACGACATTATTTCTCACCTATCTAGGCACACCCGTCAAATACCTACTCATCATATCCCTTGAGTCCGCCACCAAAATCGGAGCATACTCGGACAATTGGGTAAACTTTAGAGAATATTCTTGAACACCCATACCTTCTTGACGAAGGTTAAAAAATTCTTCCACCTTAGCTTCCCTCAACTCTCAGGGAAATAACCTATCAAGTAACGCCGATTTGAATACTTCCCACTCTATTGGACCAGATTGTTCTTCCATTGAGTATACCATACTTGAGCAACACTCTTCAATTGATAAGCGGCTAGCTCCGCTTTTTCTACCGAAGTCACCCCCATGGAATCAATTATTTTATAAACCTCTTCCAAAAATTCTTCAGGATCCTCTCCCACTTTGGAACCAAGAAACACGAGAGGGTTCATCCTTGAAAATTCCCTCAATCTGGAAGCCGTAGAATTCAAATTAGTGTTCATAGGAGCAATCACCTCTCTATTGTCTTGAGTTGTCACAACTTGAACCAATAATTGAATTGTAGACCTAAACTCCGCATGGGTCACATTCTCCATCACGGGGTCAATCAGAGTTTGGTTAACTTGAGGAGCTTGATTACCTTGAGGAGGAGCTCCTTGATTCACATTCTCCTCTTCCACCCTTCTTGCATTAGCCTTTCGTGTATTCATTTCCTGAAGACATAAGAGAATGATTAAAAGAGGGACTTTTATAGAGTTAAACTCTAAGGCACAACTTAAGAGTAATGAAAGAAGTGAATTTTCCTAACATCTTATAGCCTCTCATTCATAAATGTGGTGCGCTTCACACTCATGAACAAGACTCTATTAGACGTGGTTTATGAGACATCATCCTAGAATCGTTCTAAGCCTTGTGCTCTGATTACCAAGTTTGTCACGACCCAAGGGTACCCCCTTGATGTAACATGGCACATAGAACCCCTAAGGAACCATGTAAGCCACTTAGCATATCAAAACATAAAGTATTAGAATAATAAGAGTAAAAACACATTTAAGTCCAAAAGTTTCATAAAAGCAAAGCGGAAGTCTAGACTTGTCTCAATTAGCCATCTATTACAATCGAAGTACCAAATAAGGTCACAACCCTTACAACACAGTTCTCAAATGAAAGTACAAGAATGGAAACTAGAAAATCATCATCCATTCTCGAACCATGAGGACTCACCAAAAGTAAGGATAATAGTCGATCCAAACTTTGACCAAGAAGGAGATCACCTCAAGTATCGGACCCAACACTTTTTAGAAAAATGTAGAAGAAATATGGGTTAGTACAAAAATGCACTAAGTATGATAGCCATGCATAAAATCATGAAAACATGCTAAAAAGGGACATTTAGTTGAAAAGCATGCACTTTACCAAGTTTAAGAATCATCATGAAGATTAGTGTAAAAGCATGAGTCATAAGAATATTCGACATATAGGTCATCATATCATAATGGAAACATACCATAAATACCCTCAAAACATCATTGTGCAATGCATGAATAAGATCCCATAATCCTACCCATACTAAGGAAAACTTATTGAGTAACTATAGTTCATAAATCATATTCTGGTTCATACTATCATAATGAGATTAGCCTTAATTGAGATAGACCATGTGAGCTTAATCATGGAATTCAGTGTCTACCCCACACCGAAAAGGGGTTGTCCTACTTGCCTTGGGTAGAACCGAACTCTTAGCTTAGGTGGATCCACTAGCTAAAGACCTATGTGGGCACATAGTTTATGGGATAAGGAGATTTATTCTAGAAACCCAGACTCAACTAAGGTAGAAGGTTTCCATCTCATGAGATACATACTTTGGGAACCCGGATTCACTAGTGTAAAAGGAACCCATTTCGAAAGCCAGACTCAACTAGTGTATAATCTTTCAAGGGGAAGTCGGACTCAACTATCATATAAGCTTCCATTTTATATTCATATCCAATCGGTGCTAAGTATTAATTCCCATATATTATCTAGTAAGTCTTGACTTAAGTTCATATTAATGGAAGAATGTCTTTACACTCAATCCAACATAATTCAAACTATAGCTCATAAATTCAATATGTGAGACTAGTCTTCCAACCTTAGAATCACTACATGTGACAAACCTTTTACATCATATCATATTCATATATAAGTGTGTACATAAGGATAATCTTCCAACAACACAACAACTAGATCATAGTCACAATCACTTTACTCTCAAAGTGTTCATAAAACATGTATTTAGATCTTATAATCATGCATAATTCATATACTTTTGCCCTTTAAGGACCATTGATCATATTCCATCAACACATCTAGAATTACTACATTTAGATATGGATGATAACATAATTCAAGTAGTTCTATTACTACATGCATAATTTTATCATATTCTACTTGCATCAAGTAATACCCCCACAATTAGATCCAATTTGGGAAAACAGGGAAATTCATCATAAAAATAGTAATAAATCATTAATTTGATCATAATATAAAGCAATTAAATCATTAGAATCGTTTTTGAAGTGAATCCATGACTTGGAGTAAAACCCTAGCTTTTGGGGAAAGATACACGTTTTGAAATTGAGTTTGGAGGGACTCCATGGATGTAAACTATCCATGGATGCAGGAATACCATACCTTAATGAAGATTTACCACGAATTTGAGGAGAAAATATGGATCCTTCAACCCTAGCTTCACCTTTTTTTCTTCTTCTTCTTCCTTGGAGTTCTAGAGAGAATATTTTGGAGAGGGTTTTGTTTTGTGATTTGGGGATTTAGGAATTATGAGAAAGAAGACTTAATTTAGTGACTTAAAATCTTTATATAGGTGTCTAAACTAGGCTTAAAACGACATCACTTAACCATTAATTAAAAAGGAAATCCCCAAAAGACCCCTAAGTCTAACTACAAATTGGCAGTTTCAGTGACCACCCACGACCACCCACCCATGGTCCGTGGATGGCCCCACGTGGCATGCTGGTGAACCATGGGTTGGGGTTTTGCAGCCCATTTTCTAGGGCATTGACCCATGACCCCTACCTACGTGGCGTGGGTGGACCTACGGGGTGTAGGTTGTCCTCGTGGGTTACTGCCCATGTAAATTTTTGGGTCTTTTCCTCAAGGACCCATGGTTGGTCCTTGGGATTTAGGCCTTGATGTTCTAACACGAAAACATGAATTTTAAGGTACGGGGAGATACTCTCAAGGCTCTAACTCAAACGTCAAGCTCTAGCTTAGCCTACTAGTTTTCAGAGTGTTACATAAGTTTATGTCATTGCTCAGTTATGCTTTGTTCAGTTTGTATATCTTGTTCAGCTATTACCTATATCCTGCATGCTCAGTACATTCCAAGTAGTGATGCATTCTCTGCATTACATCCTTTCATGATGTAGGTTCATGTAGTTAGCATCTAGATCACACTTAGATCATTTATCGGTCAGCATTCAACAACTTCAGTGGTAAGTCTTCATACTTTGAGGACAACAAACATGCTTTTCATTTCTATTCTTTTTATTCAATTTTCAGTTTTAGTAGAGTTAGCTAAGGGTATTTCCCAGCAACTCTACTCAGTAAGAGTTCTTTCCAGACATAGTGGTAGATTCAGTTTTAGTTTTGAGTGATTGTTTAGTATCACTAAACTCTTAGTATGTTTCTTGTATTTAGACTAGTTGGATATTCCCCACTTTTAGTTATCTATTGATTTAGCTTTTGCATAGTACTTGTTTAATTCAGAGATGTTATAGTATGCTTATGATATGCCAGAGACAGGGTTAACTTGGGGTCGCTTGTGATCCTAGGTCCCGTGTTACGTCAAAGGGGTAGCCTCAAGGCATGACAAAGTTTGTATCAGAGAATTAGGTTTAAGAGTCCTAGGATGTCTTAAATCCGCACTAAGCAAAGTCTCTTTCATGGGTGTGAAGTGCACAACACCTATGAGAGGGAGGATACAACGTGTTTTACGAAAAACTTCACTTTCCTTGCTAATCTTATCGTGCGTGGATATGATCTAACTTCTCCTTTCTAATCCATCATTATGCATTTTAGATCATGCCTCCTCATAGAGCTTACGCATGGAATACGAATGCACACAATACTAACGTAGTTCCTCTAGTCTCGAACCATGAGTTTACGAATACAAAATTTCAGAATGCGATCCATTTCTTGGCTCAGAGTGTAGCCAACCAGAGCAATCAGTAGGCCCCAGTTCTTGCAAACACTAATGGTGGGTCAGCAACATCTAGGGTTCGAGAATTTGTTTGGATGAATCCGTTTGAGTTTCTAGGGTCGCAGGTTTGTGAGGACCCACATAACTTCATTAATGAGGTTAAGAAAATTCTTGGAGTAATGCAAGTGACTGGTACCGAGAGTGTTAAGTTATCATCCTATCAACTCAAAGATGTAGCTCAAATTTAGTTCATACAGTGGAAGGAAAACATTGGTGAGAATGCAGCTCCTATAATATAAGATTGTTTTACTTGAGCTTGTCTGGACATGTTCTTCCCAAGGGAGTTGAGAGAAGATAAGGCACAAGAGTTTATGAACTTGAAGCAGAGGTCAATGTCGGTCCAAGAATACGGACTAAAGTTCATTCAGCTTTCCAACTCAACAGGGTGCTTCATCTGGTACAGGTGGCGGTCAATGCCAGAACAGGTTGTATGCTCTCCAGGCTCGCCAGGACCAAGAAGATTCTCCTATGTAGTCACTGGTATGTTACTAGTCTTTCATTTAGATGTTTATGCATTTTTATATCCAAGGGCTACACTTTCTTTTGTAACTCCCTGTATAACAGTAAATTTCAGTGTCAGTCCAAAAACTCTTTCATAACCCTTCACAGTCTCTACTCCAATTGGTGACCCAGTTATAACTAGACGGGTATATAGAAACTGCCTTGTCACAGTCTCTCAGAAAGTGACCTCAGCAAAAATTTTAGAGTTAGAAATGGTAGATTTTGGTATCATTCTAGGCATGGATTGCTTACATTCGTATTATGCCTTAGTCAATTGTAGAACTAGGATCGTTCGGTTTTAATTTCCAAACGAGCCAGTTTTAAAGTGGAAGGGTAGTAGCTCAGTGCCTGTAGGTCGCTTCTTCCCTTACCTTAAGGCCAGAAAGATGATTTTCAAAGGGTATGTCTATCATCATTTTCGGGTTAAGAATTCAAACTCTTAATTCCCAACTCTTGAGTCAGTCCCGATAGTAAATGAGTTTCCACAAGTGTTTCCATAAGATCTACCCGGAGTTCCTCCCAAAAGGGAAATCGAATTTGGAATAGATCTCCTTATAAATACCCAACCCATTTTGATTCCTCCTTACATAATGGCTCCAGCCGAGCTTAAGGAATTGAAAGAACAATTGAAAGAACTTATAGATAAGGGATTCATCAGACCTAGTATTTCTCCATGAGGTGCTCCAGTGTTGTTCATGAAAAAGAAAGATGGTTCTCTTAGAATGTACATTGACTATCGGCAGTTGAACAAGGTCACAATCAAGAATAAGTATCCCATCCCCAAAATTGATGACTTGTTCGACTACCTACAGGGCGCTAGTTGCTTTTCTAAGATATACCTCAGATCCGGCTATTATTAGCTCATAGTAAGTGATAGTGACATTCTGAAGATAACTTTTAGAACTCGGTATGGTCATTATAAATTCATAGTTACGTCTTTTGGACTAACAAATGCTCCTGCAGCTTTCATAAACTTAATGATCAGGGTGTTCAGACAGTATTTGAACTTGTTCGTTATCGTCTTTATTTATGATATGCTCATTTATTCTTGGAGTGAGGAGGAGCATGCGACTCATCTGAGAGTTGTTCTGCAAACTCTCAAGGATCGCTAGTTATTTGCTAAGTTCAGTAAATGTGAATTCTGGTTACAGTCGGTCGCTTTCCTTGGTCATGTGGTATCTAGCGAAGGAATCTGAGTGGATTCTCAAAAAATTAAGGCAGTAAAACAATGGCCCAGACCCACCTTTCCAACAAATATCAAAAGTTTCTTGGGTTTGGTAAGTTATTATAAGAGATTTCTTGAAGGATTTTCATCCATAGCTTCCCCATTGACCAAGTTGACTCAGAAGAAGGTCAAATTTCAGTGGCCAGATAAGTGTGAGAAAAGTTTCTCAAAACTGAAGATAAGGTTGACTATAGCTCCTGTCTTGACTCTACCATATGGTTCAGATGGATGTGAATTGTTGTGATGCGTCCACGGTCGGCCTAGGTTGTGTGTTGATACATCGAGGTAAGGTTATAGCTTATGCTTCTAGACAACTTAAGGTACATGAGAAGAACTACCTAACTCATAACCTCGAGCTTGCAGTAGTATTATTTTCCCTAAAGATTTGGAGACATTACTTGTATGGTGTTCACGTAGATGTGTTCATAGATCATAAGAGCCTCCAGTATGTGTTCACCCAGAAAGAGTTAAATCTTCGTCAGAGAAGATGACTTGAATTCCTCAAGGACTATGACATCAATGTGCTTTACCATCTTGGTAAGGCCAATGTAGTGGTTGATGCTCTCAGCATACTGTCTATGGGCAGTGTATTGAGGAAGAAAGGAAAGAGTTAGCCAAATATGTTCACCGGCTAGCTAGCTTAGGATTTTGCCTTACGACACATCAGAAGAGGGTGTGATAGTTCAGAATGGGTCAGAATCTTTATTGGTAATAGAGGTTGAGTAAAAATAGGATAGTGATCCTATATTACTTCAGTTGAAAGGTGCAGTTCATCAGCAAAAAGTTAAGGTTTTCTCCAAGGGGAGATGGTGTGCTTCGTTACCAGAGTCACTTATGTGTTCCCAATGTGGGTGAGTTTAGGAAGCAGATCCTTACCAAAGCCCATTATTCCAGATACTCCATTCATCCAGGTGCTACTAAGATGTACTGTGATCTACGAGAAGTATTTTGGTGGAATGGCATGAAGAGGGACATAGCAGATTTTGTGGCTAAGTGTCCAAATTGTCAACAAGTTAAGGTAGAACATCAGAAACCAGAGGGTATGACTCAAGAGATTAACATTCCTACATGGAAGTGGGAAGTGATAAACATGGATTTCATTACGGGCTTACCTTATACTCGCAGACAACATGACTCCATTTGGGTGATAGTAGACAGAGTTACTAAGTCCTCTCATTTCTTTGCTATCAAGACTACAAATTCAACCGAGGACTATGGAAAACTCTATATTAATGAGATAGTCATATTACATGGATTCCCTTGTCTATAATTTTAGATAGAGGTCCTTAGTTTACCTCTCATTTCTGGAAATCGTTTCAAGAAGGTCTTGGTACCCAGGTAAATATCAGTACAACATTTCATCCACAAACAGATGGTCATGCATAACGTACCATTCAGACCTTAGAGGAAATGTTAAGAGCTTACATGATCAATTTCAAGGGTTGTTGGGATGATCACCTACCTCTTATAGAGTTTACTTATAACAATAACTTCTATTCCAGTATTCAGATGGCCCCGTATGAGGCACTATATGGGCGTAGATGCAAATCTCCAATTGGTTGGTTTGAAGTAGGTGAAACAACATTGATTTGGCCAGATTCAGTTCATGAAGCTATGGAAAAAGTTTAGATCATCAGAGATAGACTAAAGACAACTCAGAGTCGTTAGAAGTCCTATGTAAATGTGAGGAGAAGGGACTTAGAATTCAAAATCCATGATTGGGTTTTCCTAAAGGTGTCACCTATGAAGGGGGTGATGAGATTTGGCAAGAAAGGGAAGCTCAGTCCTAGATATGTAGGTCCTTATAGAACATTGAAAAGGGTTGGTAAGGTAGCTTACGAGTTAGAGTTGCTAGTAGAACTAGAAGTGGTTCATCCAGTCTTTCACATTTCCTTATTGAAGAAGTGTGTGGGTGATCCGACATCAATAGTACCATTAGAGAGTGTGGCAAGAAAGGGAAGCTCAGTCCTAGATATATAGGTCCTTATAGAACATTGAAAAGGGTTGGTAAGGTAGCTTACGAGTTAGAGTTGCTAGTAGAACTAGAAGTGGTTCATCCAGTCTTTCACATTTCCTTATTGAAGAAGTGTGTGGGTGATCCGACATCAATAGTACCATTAGAGAGTGTGGCAAGAAAGGGAAGCTCAGTCCTAGATATATAGGTCCTTATAGAACATTGAAAAGGGTTGGTAAGGTAGCTTACGAGTTAGAGTTGCTAGTAGAACTAGAAGTGGTTCATCCAGTCTTTCACATTTCCTTATTGAAGAAGTGTGTGGGTGATCCGACATCAATAGTACCATTAGAGAGTGTGGCAAGAAAGGGAAGCTCAGTCCTAGATATATAGGTCCTTATAGAACATTGAAAAGGGTTGGTAAGGTAGCTTACGAGTTAGAGTTGCTAGTAGAACTAGAAGTGGTTCATCCAGTCTTTCACATTTCCTTATTGAAGAAGTGTGTGGGTGATCCGACATCAATAGTACCATTAGAGAGTGTG
>JAJOOS010026734.1:0-10449 GCA_029582725.1 Solanum chiquidenum
ATAAGGACAACAATTTCCTTTCTTCTACCAATATGGTAAAAATGACCTTTCATTTGCACTTTTGCAATGACTTTTCATTTTCCCTCCAAAATTGGTTCCCCCATTTTCATTGGTTCTTCCACTTTCTATTTTCTCTTTCCCATTCGGGCCTTGCTAAACCCAACAATCTCTCCTTCCAGGTGAGCTTCCATTTTTCTCTTCTCAAGTTTGCTATTCTAATTTTTTCTCTTTCACTTTGCTTTTTTGCTCTCATTGGTTATCTTTGTTTTCTCATCATCTTCTTCCAGGATTTTAGGTTAAACTTTGTCCTGTTTTGTTGATTATATGTTCGATTGTTTTGATATTGCTTTCAATTTTTGCTCCTTCATAGTTATGTGGCTGTAGATATGTTGCATGGACAAAATTCCTATGTCGAATCCACTTCTTCTTCATCTCCTATGCCCAGGAGTGTAGACCCGTCTCAATTTTGCATTGATGAGTCCTATTTCTATTATAAGACCAACAAAGACCTCAAAATTCAACTGGGTATGATGTAGATTTCTTGGTCTTTCGTTTTCTTTTTCTTTTTTCATCTATCTATACCATTTTGACAAGTACCAAAATTTTCATTTGTAAACCCTAAATGTTAGACTAAACAAAATGGAGCAACTTAGGTTAACATGTAATAGGGATTTACAAATTCAACAACAGAGTATAGATGCAGGCGCTATCTTTTTTCGAAAATCTTTGGATTCAACCAACCTCCAAGCGGAAGAAATCATTCAATTCCAGGGTAAAATTGAAAATACTACATTTGGGATTTCTTCATACCCGCAGTGATCTTTTTTTCTAATGATTTGGTCTGAGTTTTACTGCATTGCATTCTGTATATGATGGAATTTAGTATGTCAAACTTTTTTATTTACAGATATTCTAAAAAGTATCCGCCTTTGAAGGGTATTTTCTATTTGGGATTGAATTGAACTCTTTTTTTTAAAAAAAAAAGAATCAATTTTTCCTGGTGCCCATTTCGTGGTAAATCTTATTAATTAAGTATCTTTTTGCTTTGATGCTTTTCGGCATGGCTGCAGATCTTGGGAAATTGAAAACTGAGCTTAGAGAGGCAGAAGATAATTTAATAAAAGCACTTGCAGGTATATATCAATCTCTTACAATATATATTTTTTTATGTTGTAGTATATTGTTTAGTTTTTACGTCCATTGCTATTTACTTTGAAGAGAATCGGGTGTCTAGGTTGAGGAAGGTTTTAGGTTTACTCAAACAACACGAAGAAGGATTATGGGATTAAAGCACCGGAAGAGTTCATGGCTGTAAAAAAAAATTTGAATTTATGTCCATTCTTTTCTATATTGAGAAATTAAAATTAAAGTACTTGTACCGAAAGTAATGAAGGTTGTATTTTATTTGAAACAAGTACTACTTGCTATTGCAAATATTCTTTAAGGCTTCTTTCAGTAGATAATACATGTTCTATTTGCTACTTAGAGGAGATACACATATGGCAATCTCTGTTCATCATTCTTTGCTATTTACTTAGACTAGGAGCAACTTCCAAAATCTTTTATGATAATATTTGCTTTTCTCTGCTTCCAATTTTCAGAATTTTGTTATAGTTTTTGTTTAATATGCTAATCTTGATAATTACTTTTGAATTTAAAAGTGCTTTATTATTTAGTAGGTATATTTTAGAAGCTGATGTTTTATGAGAATAATCTCTTATATGCATGCCATATGCTTTTTTTTTCTGTGTTTTTCATTGCCTAATTGCATCATGTTAAAGGAGAAATTCATGTTTTATGTATTTTTTTACAAGTAATAAAGACTCTTGAGGTTTATGGTCTTAAACTAAAAATATATAGGATGTGCCAAAATGCCCTTTTGATCTTGTGATCTTTAACATGTTATGTGAAAAGTTAGAAATAAAGAGTTGCTAAAAGTGATACAAATAAATTGAAATGAAGGGAGTAAAATATGCTCTATTACCCTCTAGGGATGATATATTTAAGGTGAATTCAGTTTGTGTTATTAACATGTGTATATGGTTGTTTTCTGCTCAATTATCAATACAAAAATTAATACTTTATAAGAAAAATTGTTGTGAATATTGTCTATGTAATACTTACAAAAAAAAATGTTGTCAATGTGATATCCCACTGATTAATTGACATTGTTATTCAGTTTAAGCCATTAATCAAATGGTTTCCTACCGTACCAAGTATCTTAATGTAAATTTGATTTTCCTTTCTCTTTCTCTCTTTTAACTAATACTTTTAGAAGATGTGTTGAATTGGAAGGAAAATAATAAAAAAGAAGAGCATAAAGGTCTCTTTCTCACTATTAAAAGTTCTCCAGATGCACCTAAGGATGTTTTCAAGTTCAGTAGGAATAACAAAGTGAGGAATTGGAGGAATTGAAGTTACTTGACGGTATTGTGACTATTGTTAGGTGAGCAATGAAATTTTACTTCTTAAAAAATACTATTAGGAATTTTTTAGAGACAATATAACTTTAATAGTTGTCCTTGTACCTTCGCCTTTAGTGCATTTATAAAATACTTGATTCTTTATTCTAGAGAGTAATGCAATTCCTTTGTTCTTATATGTAGTTAGAAAATGTTGAAACATCGACTTAGATTTCAAGCACCAAGTTCTGAAATTTTATTGTTCTCCATTTCAATTGATGTTGGAGTTTCACTTCATAGGTGGAAGTGGAAATTCGAGAAGACACCAACACACCTCCAAAGAATAAAGAAGGTATCATCGACTGTGAAAAGTCCTACATTTCTGTGTCAGATAAAGGAACATGGCATGTCCCTTGATAACTCATGTAAAGATTTTACAATAATCTTATTACGCTTATGTGAATACTCTGACATTTATTAACTCAATCATGCATGAGTATTTCTGAAAATAGAGTAATGCACCCGTCGTTTCAATTGTTCTCTGGTGATTTCTTGAAACAGGAAAAATGCACAAACAAATTGTTCGTATTACAAGATTTCTGCCGACATTGTTGGAATTTGCTTCCTCTTTTCATGATTTTACAACTGTAAATTCTTGGCCTATAGAATTCTTTTGTCCGTTTTCTATGCATATCTTTTTTAGATTTTAGCTGCTCTTTAATTAGAAACTGTGAGGCGGCCTTTATTCTTACATTCTTCTTTTTCAATTTCAGTTATTGTATGCCCACTAACTAATATTATTAAACCAATAAAGTTCAGTTTTGATTAGAGGTGAAATTGATATGATACAAGATGGCATTATAAAGATTGTATAAGTGTTTATATTGAGTTTAAGCTCAATTTATTTGTAAATATTATTGAATACGTATAATTTATCGATTGTCAGTGTACTTCTTTCTTGGCACAGTGTGATGGCTGTTGTCATGGATCTTCTATTTCAAAATCCAATTTTATCCATTAATACTTATTTTATGCAGATAAACAAATCATGGAAGATCTTGCATTGGAGGTTCAAAGAGAAAGTAAGTCAATACTGTTGTTGGTTCTCTTTTCTTAAACATTATTTGGGTGATCTTTGCTTCTTCTCAATTTGTCCTGCTATATGGTTTAGTGGCTCAAGTGTTTTATATGGTACTAGTATATATATATATATAATTTGGTTTTTTCGGTTTTTCGGTTTTTATATTTTAAAATCTAAAACCAAACCAATAAACCAAACAAAGTAATTTATTAATCCAAAACGAATCCAAAAAATCAAAAAACCAATCCAAGTTTTTAAACCGAATAGTGCACACCCCTACCCTCTGGATATTATACTACCGTTTCATTTAATATTTCAAATGAGGTGTATGGAGAGGTACCGTTATTGGAGCAAATGTTTGGTGTAAGCCCCCGCTACATCATCGACCATGGTGTTTCAGTATTGAGAGGAATGCTTTGCTTTTATTCTACACATAATCATTGGACGGAGGGCAGGATCGGCACTTTTAAGTTAAGCAAGGAATTGTTTATGCGGAGAGCTTCGACTCACCTAGTTCACTTAGTATTTGCATATGTTCTCTTTCTTTTTCTTCGGTCGAAGATGATGTAACAACCTCGAATTTATTTATTGCTGCTAAATTTTGGGTTCTTAATGTATTTATCAAAGCTGTCAGTTTATCTATTTCATGTCCTCTGAGAAGCGTGCCACTGGAGCCATCTCTTTGCTAACAACTGATTGATTACCAATTGTTGTTTGTCTAATTATACATAGTAATTACGACAAGCTTACTGTTTATTCTTCAGCTGTAGATCAGTGGAACGACTCCTAACTTGATTTATGTGAGCTAGTCCTGATTATCGTACTGCACAACATATCATTTTATAGGTTAATTCTACTCTCCGTAATCTCCTTAACTTGAGATTTCCTCCTGTGCTTAATGATATGCCTACAATCTGGTCAAGGATTTCCTCGAGTCCTATATGCCAAGGTTGAGGTACACAAAAGTGCAATGGACTCAATCTCCCAGTTGATCCTTGTTCTATGTTGTAATACTGATGGGGTTTCACGCGGGAATTCTGGCAGTAGTTGTAATGTCTCACTGTCAGAGAGTGGTAAGTATTCTTTAATTCTTAATCAGAGACCTCGATCAGAGTCGACTCCTAGATATGGAGTTGTCTTTAAACTAAAATGTTGTATTTATACTAACAATACAATACAATAGGTAACAACCATCCATACAAGCGGTAAGTGCAGACCTTTATCCTGTTGCTATATCAAAGCAGCCCTGGCGTTGGATCCCAACTATTTTTCTTAAAATCACACACGAATCCATCTATATGTGTGTGTTCCTTTCTGTCAAGGTTTTTATCCTTTTTAGCCTTGATATGGACGTTAAATAATCTGAAGTACACATCTATAGGATAGGAATATTCGTGAAGTGCTGATGAGGGGCTGAGAGATCATTAAAATTGAGTCAACGGAAGGATTGGTACAAGATATTGGGAGTGTCAAAGACATTATCTGTATCAGAGATCAAAAAGGCATACAAAATGCTTGCTCTGCTATGGGCTATGGCATCCTGACAAGAACGTTGACAACAGAGAAGATGCAGAAACTTGAGTTTCGTGAAATAGCAGCTGCATATGAGGTTTGTTTTTGTTTTCTTTTCCATTATTTTCAACTGAGGCATGGATGAAGAAGATGAAGTGGGAGGCAATTGGAAAGTTCTTGGAGGCGGAGCGGAATGTTTGGAGAGTGAATGACGAGCTTGTTGGATAAATGCAGCAGTGGGAGAATTTGACCCATGTTGAGGTAATGAACGCAGGGCATCTTGTGCCTACCGACTAGGCAATGAATTCTCAGGCGACGATCCAAGGTTGGGTATTGGAAAAGGAATTGTTATATGGTTAAATCACTTTTGAGTTCTTTGTGACATATGTGCTACGTAGAAATTTGAGTTTTATGTTGTTGTATCAGACGTTTGAATCGTCTTAAATATGTCTGTCTTTCGAGTTTGAAGTTGTGCTTGGAGTTATACGTACAACCACAAAATCACTAATGGGAGTAGAGACATGAAAGTGATTAGAAAGGATCTCAAGACCCACATCAAATCTCATGGCCACAGGAGTAACAAATGATAAGGTAGCACCCGGATCTTAATATTGGAAATGCGCCAAGCCAAACTTCAAATAAAGAAAAATCTAACTTAACAGATGTTTGAACTTCTGATTGATGCGTTTGAAGTTGATTTTGAAATGGTTAAACTTGCAAAAAGTTTTGTAAAATAAGTTCATGGCACTTATTGGTCTCACTGTTAAAATGAGATGAAATTGGAAAAAAAAAAATATCAGACAAGTACCTTGCTTTCATGGAGAGGTTAATTCTGTCTCTCTCTTTTTTTCTTTTAGCTGCTCATCTACTTTCTTCATCTCATCATTTAGCTGAAAGAACATCAAAAGAAGAAAAAAATATATATTGCATATTAATAAAGCGTGAAGAACAGAAATCGATTACTTTGAACTAAAAATAATATATGATGATCCTTCGACAAAATTGGGTTCAATCTTGCTTGAAATTTGAAGATCACTCTTGTGGTTGGGCAGAGTCAATAAAATAACAAATCCATTAGAAAATATGAAAATAGTTTATGAGGAGTTCAATAGAAACACCTACAAGAGCATTTTTCAAACCTGTTTTTAAAAAATGCTTTTTTTGAGTCGAGGGACTATGGAAAACAATCTCTCTACGGCTTTACCCTGCAAAGGTAGATGTAAGATCTGCGTGTTTCCCACCCTCCACATTTTCAACTTGTGGGATCATATTGAGTATATTAGCACCAACATCAAATCTTTCCAAATAATAACTTCAAGCAAAGCTCCATGTATTTCTCATAAGAATAGAACTTGATTGCCTTACATTAACCTAATCATTGAATATGACAAAATTCATTTTCTAAAATCTATTGATGCCTCAAATCATTACCAGTTATTTTTTTATAAATATAACTACAATTATTATATTATTCATGTTGCTTCATTATAAGAGGAGAGAATGAAAAAAGAACAAACATAGACATCCACGTACAAGGATATTACTCCTTGTTTAGATTTCAAAGACAATTTTTCCTTTGTATGATTGGCTAATATCGTAATTATCAAAGACATTTTCTAACTACACATTACCGTTTCATGTTGGATTCCTAAAAACCTGGAACCATAAATCAATGTATGTTTAGGACTTCTCTACTTTCTTTTTATTTTTGGAATTAATCAAACTTTTATATCAACTATTTAAACTAAAAATAGATTGATTATATTTATATAAATTCTGCATACAAACAATTGTTAAAAACTTCCAAAATAGAAAATAAGAAAAAAGAATTTACAAGAATCTGGAAAAATATGGAAATCGGAATAACTGAAATTTTTGCCATACTTTTCTACTTATAGTTATTTTTAGAGAAAATAATTGTTTTCGTCCATGTGTTATTGTCTTATTTTGATTTTGGTCCATATGATATCTCACTAATCATACTTAATCTTTAATTAATTAAAGTAAGTGATTTCAGTCCTTCTACTAACAGTGAATATCAATTTAAACAGACGACTTACTGTTTATTAGGGTAATTTTTGTATTACAACAAGAAACACTTCTATGCAGAGAACAAAACCTAAAGCTAGAAAATATTTATAACTTCTCCCTTCTTCAATTTTCTCTTTATACACAAGTGTCTGGATTGTATTCTCATATACTTGTGTATAAGAAATGATGTTACGGGGGAAGTTATAAATATTTTCTAGCTTTAGGTTTTGTTCTCTGCATAGAAGTGTTTCTTGTTGTAATACCAAAATTACCCCTGATAACAATAAGTGATCTGTTTAAATTGATATTCACTGTTAGTAGAAAGACTGAAATCACTTACTTTAATTAATTAAAGGTTAAGTATGATTAGTGAGATATCATCGGGACCAAAACCAAAATAAGACAATAATACAGGGACGAAAACAATTATTTTCTCTTATTTTTATTTGATACTTTTTTTTTTCTTTTAAAAATTTCATAAAGGCAAAGTATTTTAATTTGTAAATTGAAAATCCAAAAACAAAATTTAACAATTATTTTCTCTTATTTTTATTTGATACTTTTTTTTATTTTAAAAAATTCATAAAGGCAAAGTATTTTAATTTGTAAATTGAAAATCCAAAAACGAAATTTAACAATTATTTTCTCTTATTTTTATTTGATACTTTTTTTTCTTTTAAAAATTTCATAAAGGCAAAGTATTTTAATTTGTAAATTGAAAATCCAAAAACAAAATTTAACAAATTAAAATAAAACATTGCAAACTCAAAATTAATGTACGATACCACTAAAAATTAAATCACACTTTTTAAAACTCTACTTTATATCAAAATAGAAATTACTTTTTATAACAATTGTAAGGTCCCAAAAGGGTTAAATTGATTATTTATAACAATTGGAAGTTTAAAATAAACAAAAATTTAACTAGAAAAATTAATTGTATTGTATTAAAGGAAAGTAATAGACCAAAATATTAAAATATTGAATAACAATCATATAAAATTCACATTCAAAATTTATTTATCCATATAAACTATTTAATTGATATTGCACAAAAGATAAAAATAGTTATCAACAAAATTGATATATTTTAGATCAATATTGAATTGAACATTAAAATAATTTCAAACAATAACTGAAAGTAATATTTAAATTTTAAAACTAAAACAAGCCTAAATTTGTGCCATACTTTCCTACTCATATTTATTTTCATTTTAATACTACTTTTTCCTTTTAAAAATTTCATAATTCAAAGTATTTTAATTTGTAAATCGAAAATTCAAAAAAGAAATACTTCTTTTTCCTTTTAAAAATTCATAATTCAAAGTAATTTAATTTGTAAATCAAAAAATAAAACATTACAAACTCAAAATTATAGAGATCACTAAAAAATTAAATCACACTTTTCTTAAATCTATTTTATAGGAAATTAACAACTACTTCAATATAACAATTACAAGGCCTATTTTATCTCCCACGGGGTTAAATTGATTTATTTATTTTTAAATTGAGATTTTTTTTTTAGTGTTATTGTAGTTACTTAGAATTAATAAATTATTAACATAGTTTTTTTCATTCAAATGACATAAAAAGAATAAAGTACATACATGTAAAATTATTTGAAGTATTTGATGTTTGATTATTCTTAAAAGAATTCAGCATAATCTATCTATATATAATAGGAGAGGAAAAAGTGTCACATGTCAGCACCGGAAAAAATACATTTTAATTAATTAAAATTAATTAAATGGAAATAATTTTAAAAATTATGGTGATGTAACTGTAAAATTGTTTTTAATTAATACACATAATTTTATAATATTAAATTTTTTTGACTTAAATACGGTTAACTTCTTTTCCCACAGATTTATTTAATGAACATTTAATATAATAACTACAACTTCTTAAATTTTGACAATCGATACTCATACAACAATATGTTTCTTTAATTAAAAAAATCTCTTTGCAAAAAAATAAAGATATCTATCTCTCTCTCTATATTTAATTTCAAAATAATCTTTGAAAATTTATATCTACATCTATATCAATATCAATTTATTTTTAAAGTGACTTTAAAACCGTTTTTACAATTATATAAAAAATAATTTTAAAACAATTCTAAAAAATAGAGTGATGTAACTGTAAATTTGTATTTAAATTAAATTGAATATAAAATAAGCAATTATATATAGAACTACTTTTCAAAAGAAAAATTATAACTCCCTTTTTATAGCAACAAAATATTTCAAAAGAACATGTTTTTTCTTCTTTCTTTTTTTAAAGAAAAATATCCTATTTTTAATGCTAAGTAATTTAACTATCTTTTCACATTTTCTCCTTATTTAAAAAGAGTCACCACCACAAAAATAGAATAATTACTATTAAAAGGATTATTAATCAAAAAGAAGAATTTAATAACCGATTGACAAGAAAATTAATTAAAAACAGTGGATCTTCATAGGGAAAATGGGATGGTTTTGTTCCTTTTTTAAAATTTAAATCCCTATCACATGACTTATTTAATAATACAAAGAAAAAGTTTTAAGTCATAAAAAATAAAAATTTTGTTTTTTTTCAAGAAAAAAAAAACAGAACCCACGTTCTTTATAAATAGAAAGAAAGTTCAAGCCATGACAAAATACTAAATAATTAATTTAAAATTTAAATTTCAAATGATAACTAACCTTATCCCTAAAAAACAGTTAAACTTCATAAGTCATATCTGTGAAAAAATATTACTCTTAACTACATTATCATCCACATCTTCTTAAACCAACTCTTCAAAATATAAATTCAAAAATGTGTAACAAAAATCACATTAAAAAAAAAAATTGATTTCACTTGAGATCATAAAAGAAAATTGAAAGGGAGTATAGTAGTGTATTGCATGTATGTATGCCTTATTTCTTAATTGTATGCCCTCTTTCTTAATTATTTTATGTGAAATTGTTTGAATATGATTGAAGGGGAAGGACCACCATCCTCTCCAGTGCAACGAGGAAGAAGAAGAAACTAACGATAAAGAAATGAAAGAATTTTGAAGAATTTTATGATAGTGGATCATGTACGTCATTTTTTAATATTTTTGGTACATAAATTACTGCTATGATAATTATTTTGTTAATTTAATACTTTGCATGACATCTAATATTTTCTTTTCTCATAGTTTAGCCTTTCTCTATTCATTTTTTATGCTAAATTAAAATGGTATCTTTTTAAGTGATTTATTAGATTATTAGATGAATATACATGCTATACTCAATTACCATTTAAATTTGGGAAAATGCATAAGTACCCCCCAGCCTATGCCCAAAATCCCTGAGACACACCTAACCTTTACTAAGGTCCTATTACCCCCCCGAACTTATTTTTTAATTAATTTTTTACCACTTTTCGGCTTACGTGGCAATATAAACCAAATAG
>JAJOOS010026736.1:0-12211 GCA_029582725.1 Solanum chiquidenum
TTTAAGGCGTTTAATGTTACCTTGGAGGAAGGGAGAAGAAAGGATATGATTTCCATGTCTACTCTTGCTGACTACAGATTGCTTGATAATGACGACCTAGTTTCTGCTACCGCTCCCAAGGCTACTGGCCCAGTTGCCACTCTTTTTAATGATCTTCATACTTCCAGGGGAAAAAATGATGCTCTCTTTACTAAGATTGAGACTCTTCGCACCAACCTTGTTGAGTCACAGGGGAAGTAGCAAGATTGAAGGACCAATTACTGCAAAAACAACATGAAAATAATACCCGTGTGAATCGTGTGTTACAACTCTTGGCACTTTATCATACTCCACATACCCCACCTCCTTCCACCTCTTAAATCATTCCTTTTGGCTTCTTTTAAGACATTCTAGTATATTGCTATATTTTGTTTCCTTGTTGGGTATTTTGGTGAAGATCTACGATCTTAACACCTAGTTCATACTTTTTACTTGATTATATGTCTTTGATTTGATGTGCTATGATGTATATTGTTTGGGTGGCTAATATCCTTAGATCTTTCTTATCTTCTGCTACTCTACCTATGTGTTGCCCCTATGGCTCTAAGTTTTTTATAATATCTTGTTGTTATGATATTTTTTCCCTTCTTTTTGATGTGTCAAAAGGGGGAAGTTGCTTTGCTGACACAAATGCTCGAAATGAAGTATATTTTCCATCATCAAAAAGGGGGAAATTGATGAATAATAAATTGCTCAAAATACTTTTGATGATGAAAACATGAACCAAGTTCTCATAACACATACCGGAATTAAAATGAAGAAGCGGGAAGAGTTCATTTATGCAGAGATAAAATATGAAAAACATATTCAGAGTAGTAAGCCAAGTTAAAAGAGGAAAAAGACAAAAATCAAAAAACTTCTCGGCCGAAAAAGAAGAACTCAATCAAGTTCTATGAGGAAAAGGATAAGATTTTTGGAAACTTATTTCTTTTCTTGTAGAATTCGATCAAGGCAAAAATCAACCTCTATAAAAGGAAAAAGCCAAAGAGAAAAATAGTTGTCTTTGCAAAATCACAAATTGAGAGAGAAAGAGTATTCCAAGCGAAGGCTGAATCATCAATGAGATCAAGAAAATGAAAGAAAGAAGTACTAGAATTAGGAATTATTTCTAAATAATAGTGTTACATTAATTCATTTTGAATTAGTGTTGTTGAAAGTTGAGTTAAAGGGGAGTTTGAGAGAATTGAAACAAGAAGGGAGTTTGACTTCTTGGAGAGTTAAGTTAAAAGAGAGTTTTAGATAATTGTAACAAGAAGCGAGTTTGACTTCTTGGAGAGTTGAGCTAAGAATCATTGATTATTGAGTTGTAATCTTGAATGTGTTTGAAGGTAATAAAATTATAGTGGGTCTTTTCCCTTCCTTGAGGGAGGAAGGTTTCCACGATAAATTTGTGTTTTATTGTGATGCGATTTCTTATTTCACCAAACTCACAAGAACCTGGTTCTTGAATAAAGGGCACAATTTCTTCTATTGGTATCAGAGCATCTAAACACTCACATTTTGAAAAGGATCAATGGTTGCACCACCTACACACAAGAAGGAGCTTTCCAAACTCGACCATCATTGTTCAATGGAAAGTATTATGGATGGTGGAAGAATCCTATGATGGATCACTTAATAGGAGAAATTCCAGACATATGAGGAGTTGCCTTGGATGGTCCAACCATACCCATGAAGAATGAAACGGATGGAATCACTCATATACCAAAAGAAAAGAAGGAGTGCGATGTTGCGGATAAACTGGCAATTCAGAACAATGCTAAGGTTAATAAGATTTTGATATGCGGTATAGGTCCAGATGAATACAATCAAATCTCATCATGTCATGATGCGAAATAAATATGGGAAACACTACAAAGCGCTCACGAATGGACAACTCAGGTAAATAAGTCTAAAATTGATTATTTGACAGACAATATGAGATCTTTCAAATGGAACACAATGAAAAAATTCAAGATATGTATAACAGGTTCACTGAAATCATCAATGAAATCTACTCATTAGGAGAAATGATTCCTAATGGAAAGGTCGTCGGAGAACTTCTAAGTGTTCTTCCAGTATCTTGGGAGAGAAAATTAGAAGCTATCACTGAAGCATGTGAGTTACATAAGCTAGCTATAGATGAAATCATTGGAAATCATATGACTTATGAACTCAAGAAAAACCAAGAAAAGGAATTTGGAGGAAGAGAAAAGAGAAGAACCTGGTTCTCAAAGCTACAACACCAAAAGATTTCGAGGATTAGAACATCACACTAATGACCAAGAGATTCTCCAGAATGCTAAAAAGAGGACATGTATTTCAGAGGAAGAACTTTCAAAAACCAACTGAGAAGGATCCAAAGGAACATGTCTGTCACAAATGTGAAAGTTTAGATCACTTTATCAAATTTTGTCCACTACAGGCGTTGGAGCTCAAGATAAACAATCTAGAGAAACCATAGGAAATCAAGAATGATAAGTATATTCCCACAAATAGGAGGCTGGCCAATCAAGAAGCTAATATCTCAGTAAAAAGGGCCTTTGCAGCTACGGGAAATCAATTTGAGGAAGAGTCTGAAGATGGTGGATCTGAAAATCAGTCATTACTGCCAATTGAAGAGACACACAAGTATGAATTTCTTGCACTAGTCGCTCTAGAAGAAGCAAAATAAATACTTGTCAATCTCAAGAAACAATTTAAGCACTGATGGCTAGAACAGATTCTTAGATAGTTGAAAAGATGACAAACAGTCCAAGGTAGACTTTCATCACAACAGATAAAATATGTACTCATACTCTAAGAGCAAATTAGAATCTCTTTTAAATATTCTTATGGATGCATACTAGTCAATCAACTCTAAGAAGGAGAAAATGATGGAAGACTATGAATCTCTAAGAAAAGAAATTGAGAATCTAGAGAACAACAATCATTGTCTTCAAAATAAAATTAAAGAACTAAGAAATGACCTATACTCAGTGACTATAAAGAATGAAGCTCTCGAGAAAGAACTTCATATCACTAAGATGGAAGAAACACACAACATGAGATGGATAAGATCATCCATCATGCTTGATAGCATCCAAAAGGATCAATCCCCTACTAGACATGACATATACTTACGTGAAGAGGATTATGAATCTTTCATGGGTGATTATGATCGAAATTCTCTCAAGATTATCAATTAAGCCAATTTTTCGATGTAAGACTGTTTGTAAACTCAGGTACAATCTTTTATTTCAGGACCCTTTATTTGTTAACATGTATCAAAAAAGATCCCTTAATTGTTTGAAACTAAGGGATCTTGTTTGATACATGATAACTAATAAAGAGTCCTGAGATAAAATATTATACATGAGTTTACAAACAGTCTTACATCGAAAAACTGGATTAATTAAAAATATTGAGAGAATTTCTATCATAATCACTCATGGAAGATTCAAAATCCTCATGACATGAGAGATTCTTCTTCTTTTGCAAAATGAACTTTTGACATCCATTATTGTCACTTGCTTTGAACAAAAAAGTTTGCTAGTTTTGAGGGTTTTGGTCGGCTGGACTTTCATATATATAGTGGGCTCCAAGATTTTGTGAATTATATTTCAAGCCAAAATGACTATATACATTAACTAAATAATGTTGACTGACTTCTAGAAAAATATTTAAGGATAAAAATTAAATGCTACATTCCATTATTATTCTTCTAGATGAATTCTAGAAGTCAAAACAAAAATAAGTCACTTCTCTAATCATTTACCTTATTTAGCCATTTGAATAAAACAATATCAATGTTTTAACTTTTTAGATAAAGTTCATATTTATAATGTATCCACACCATATAAAGATTTGAGATACTTTTTCCTAACTTATAAAATAAGGAGATTGATATTATGTTCTATAGAAAGTAAAATAGTGATAAGGAGTTGTGGAAAGGTGTCACATCCTGAGCCTACACTCTGGACATGGCTGGCACTCGAAAATCATTGTTGATCTCCAAACAAACCCTTGGCTTGGCTAACTACTTAGCGGAAGACTAACTCAAGCAGATTTAAGCTTTAAAATAGAATTTAAATTGAAAAGTCTCAAAACTTCTCAAAACTCAACCAGCTCAACATATATACTCAAAATTGTCTGAAAAATACTCTGAAAATAATAATAGTTTCCCAAAATAGTTCAAAGGAAATACTGAAAGAAACTCAACACTAACTATCTATGAAGCCTCTATAGTTCAACATAATTATCGGGCTAAGACCTACGACAATAATAACAGATTGACCAATAGAGTGAGGGACTTCACTAGGATGATCTGAGTGGTTAAGTTTCAGTTTTCTAATGAGCCCGTCCTAAAGTGGAAATGGGGAAATTCTATGCCTAAGGGTCAGTTTATTTCTTGTCTTAAAGATAGAAAAATGAAATCTAAGGGTTGCATATATCATCTTGTTTGAGTTAAGGATACGGATATTGAAATCCTTATTCTTGAGTCGGTCCCCGTTGTAAATGAGTTTCCGAAAGTATTTCCGGATGATCTATCTGGTATTCCTCCCAAAAGAGAAATTGACTTTGGTATTGACCTTCTCCCAGATACGAAGCCTATCTCTATTTCTCCTTATTGTATGGCTCCGACAGAACATAAGAAATTGAAGGAAAAATCAAAAGATTTATTGGATAGGGGTTTCATCCGATCGAGGATCTTTCCATAGGGTGCTCCAGTTTTGTTTGTTCGTAAGAAGGACGATTCATTTTGCATGTGTATTAATTACCAAATATTGAAAAAGGTTACCATTAATAATAAGTATCCTCTTCCAAGGATAGATGATTTATTTGATCAACTCTAAGGAGGGAGTTACTTCTCTAAGATTAATCTCTGCTCGGGTTATCACCAATTGAGGGTGAAGGAAGGTGACATTCCAAATACAACTTTTCAAACTCAGTATGTTCATTATATGTTTTTGGTAATGTTATTTGGTTTGACTAATTCTCTAGCCGCATTTATGGAGAGTAGATTGTTTGGACAATATCTTGATATGTTTGTGACTGTGTTTATTGATGACATCTTGATTTACTTGCGAATAAGGATAAGCATGCCGATCATTTGAGGATTGTGTTGTAAGTCCTTAAAGATGGACAACTATTTGCTAAGTTTAGTAATGCGAGTTTTTTTTTAGATCCGTGGCTTTTTTTTTGTCACATTATTTCTAGTAAGGGTATTGAGGTAGATCCTAAGCTGACAGATACAATTAAGAGTTGGCTTAGACCTCTATCACATTCTGATATTTGAAGTTTCTTAGGATTGGCTGGATATTATAAAAGGTTTGTGGAAGGGATTTCTTCGATTTCCCCACCATTGACTGCATTGACCCAAAAAAGGTTTAGTTCTTATGGTCGGAAGCGTGTGAGAAGAGTTTTCAAGAATTGAAAGATAAACTTACCTACGCTCCAATGTTGAATTTACCGAAAGGATCCGATGGGTTTGTTGTTTATTGTGATGCTTCAAGGATTGAATTATGGTGTGTTCTTATGCAAAAATGGAGAGTGATTGCTTATGCTTCAAGGATTGAATTATGGTGTGTTCTTATGCAAAATGGGAGAGGGATTGCTTATGCTTTAAGGCAACTTAAGATTAATGAAAAGAACTATCCTACCCATGATTTGGAACTAGCGGCGGTTGTTTTTGCCTTGAAGATTTGGAGGCATTATTTTTATGGTGTCCATGTTGATGTATTTATCAACCATAAAAGTTTGCAATTTATGTTCAAGGAAAATGATCTAAGTCTTCGCCAACATAGGTGGCTAGAACTCTTGAAGAACTATGACATAAGTGTCCTTTATCAGCCGGGCAAAGCCAATGTGGTGGTTGATGCCTTAAGTTGGCCGTCTATGACTAGTGTTGCACATGTTGAGGATGGTAAGAAATAATTAGTTCTTGATGTTCATAGACTAGCTCGGCTAGATGATCGGTTGGTCGGTTCAAGTGAGGCTGATAGTGTTGTTCAAAATGGTTCAAAATCGTTATTTTTGTTGGATGTAAGAATCAAGAAAGGTCTTGATCTGATTTTGGTTGAGTTGAAGGAAGCGGTGCTTAAAAAGTCTATTGAGAATTTCTCCCAAGGGGAGATGGTGTTCTTTGATATCAAGGTCGTTTATGTGTTACAAAGATGACTTGAGGGAGAAAATTTTAGCGGAAGCCCATAGTTCTCGGTATTCCATTCACAAGGGAGCCATCAAGATGTATTGTGACTTTAGGGATATTTATTGGTGGAATGGGATAAAGAAGGATATTGCGGAATTTTAGGCTATGTGTCCTAAATGTCAACAAGTGAAAGTTGAGCATCAAAAGTCGGGAGGTTTGTCCCAAGAAATTAGTATTCCTATTTGAAAGTGGAAATATGTGAATATGGACTTTATTGTTGGTTTACCCCGCACCTGGCGACAACATGACTTAATTTGGGTTATTGTAGATCATATGACAAAATCAACTTATTTTGTTCTCATCAAGGTTTCTTATTCGGCGTAGGATTATGCTAAACTGTATATAAGGGAAAATGTTAGATTACATGGAATGCCCCTATCCATTATCTCTGATCGTGGTACCCAATTTATCTCTCAATTCTAGAAATCTTTCCAAAAGGGTCTTGGTATTCATGTCAAGCTTAGTACGAAGTTTCATCCTCAAACCGATGGGCAAGCGGAGCGTACTATCCAAACTTTGGAAGATATGTTGAGAGCTTGTGTGATTAACTTGGTAATTCGGATGATCATTTGTCCTTGATTGAGTTTGCATATAATAATAGTTATCATTCAAGTATTAGTATGGCTCCATTTGAGGCTTTTTATGGTAGAGGTATATATCTCTTATAGGTTAGTTTGAAGTAGGTGAAGTTTCTTTGATAGGTACCGAGTTAGTACATGCGGCTTGGAGAAAGTTCGACTTATAGGAGAATGGCTGAAAATGGCTGAAAGTCGATAGAAGTCCTATGTCGATGTTAGAAGAAGAGAGTTTGAGTTTGATGTCGATAATTGAGTTTACTTGAAAATTCCCCTACAGAGGTTGTAATGAGGTTTGGAAAGAAAGGAAAGCTTAGTCCCTAATATGTAGGCCCATATCAGATTTTGAGGCATATTAGTAAAGTTGCTTATAAGCTTGATTTGCCTAATGATTTAGCATCGGTACATCCATTTTTCCATGTTTCCTTATTAAAGAAGTGTGTTGGATATCCGACATCTATTGTACCATTAGAGAATATTGGTATAAAGACAAGTCTTTCTTATGAAGAGGTTTCAGTTGAGCTTTAGACCGACAAGTTCAAAAGTTGAGAAACAAAGAGGTTGTATCCGTAAAGGTGTTGTAGAGGAATCAAATGGTTGAGGGTGCTACTTGGGAGGCTGAGGCCGATATGATGTCCCA
Source organism: Solanum chiquidenum (assembly GCA_029582725.1). Lineage (NCBI taxonomy): Eukaryota > Viridiplantae > Streptophyta > Magnoliopsida > Solanales > Solanaceae > Solanum > Solanum chiquidenum. The sequence continues at coordinate 7,424 of JAJOOS010026736.1, forward strand.
AATCCTTATTTCTTTCCCTTCGATCCTACTTTGACTTAAGGTATTAAGCACTTCATGGTTCAGTCTTTTGGTTTCATGCATCTTAGTCATTCTCATGTTTCTATATGTATTCGTGCATGTTTTATGAAATAATGTTTGAGTATGTTTTAGCCTAGAGTCGATTTTCCTCCTCGGATATGTGTATTTTGATGAAGTTGCATTAATATTGGGTTGTAAGTTTCTCTCCTACTCTTTTCATGCTATCTTGAGTTCCATTGGAGGACGAATGTTCCAGAGAGGGATGGGTTGTAAGTTTCTCTCCTACTCTTTTCATGCTATCTTGAGTTCCATTAGTGGACGAATGTTCCAGATAGGAAAATATTGTAACACCTCAAACTTTGAAAAGGTCAAAGTAGGTTAACAGGCAGGTCCACAGGCCGAAAGATACCATAGACCCTTCATGTAAGCCTAAACGGCCTGTGAAAAGGACAACAACCCGTTTAGGGAAGTGGTCTAGCCATTTAGGGATACCAGGATTTGGGGTCACCTGGACGGTTCCCTATACGACCATTGGTGCCTTATACGGACCGTCCAACCTTCCATATAAGTCACCCCGTCAACTTTTAAGTTAGGGTCATTTTGGTCTTTCTCCTATGTATTTGGTACCTAAGCTATGTCATTTCAACCCTTATTTCAAGACCTATATAAGTGATTTAAGTCCTAAAACTACCTATTCTAAATCATTCACCTAATTCCTAAATTTCCCTCCAATTTCATCCCCAAAATCCTCTCTAAGGCTAAGGAAGAAAAAGCTAGGGTTTCACTTCAAGATTTTCAATTCAACATAGTTGTTGGGTCTTGATCACTAAGGTATGTTAGTATTCACCTATGAAGTAATTTCCTCTATAGGTTCCTCAAAAATTTTCTAATTTTACGAGTTAGATTCTCAATTCAATGTTAGAGTTTTATTCAATCTTCATGGCTTCTTTTCAATTGATTTTTTTTCTATCTTTTAATGCATAAATTAAAGTAATTACATGTTTTTTAGTTACATTCATATAAACCCATGCATGATCCATGAAGTTAGACTATGAACACATGATAAATCTTATGAACTATGAAATGTGACTTTTATAAAGATAAGCATGTTTTTATGAAAGAGATGTAAATGATTTGAGAATGCTTTGAGAGGAAAGTATCAATGTTGTTGTTGTTGTGAAAGATTTTTCAAATATTACTAGGATCATGATAGTGAAAGGTTTTCTCACTTAAGGATTCATAAGGTTGAAAGGTTTTCTTACCTAAGTTGAATCAAGTTTTAGGAGTTACTATAAATAAACCTTAGCTTGGATTGATTGCTTAATTGTGCCCTTTCATGGATGATGATATGATTATGATAAATGACTATTACGTGGGAGTTTACTTAGAACCGAGCAGGATTTTGGGTAAAGGTTTTTGTTTACCGTCTGTGGACCTTTAGCAGCAATCCCTAAGTCACAAACATGTGTCCCACCATAGGATTTGTCTCAAATAGACACTAGTTAGTAGATCCACTGTAGCTAAGATTCATGGTTCTTACCTTGGAAAGTAAGAACATCTCTTTTTAGTGTGGGATAGACACCGGATTCCATATTATAGCTCATATGGCCTATGTCGGTTAAATGGTAAACATCCCACAGTAATGAACTAAGGTTTGTTTCAAAGTATCTCAGAAGTGTTTTAAAGATGTTAAGTTTGCATTGACCATGATTATGATTTATGTTTTATGACCCTTTATCTTATGATTTGGCTTGGTCATTGCATCTCATGTAAGGTCCTCTTTAGCATGATTTCATAACTTTATGCATTGCTATCATACTTAGTACATTTCATGTACTAATGAATACTTGTACCTACATTGTTTCACTAATGTAGGGTTCAACGCTCCTACCTCTCATATTTGTGGCTAGTAGATCGCATTGATGATTCGAAGATCAAGAGTTGGTGAGTCCACATGTTCCGAGGACTTTGACACTTTTATTTCTTTTCTTTACTTCGATTTTCAAATATTTCTATGTGGTGCATGGGTTACGTCCCAACCACATTTTCTTGATGTAATAGATGGCTTGTTGAGACTATGTTAGATTTTTGCTTTGTCAAAACTCTTTTATGATATAAGACAGTTTCTTTGAAATCTTTATTTCTATTATCTTGTATGATGTATGCTAAATGTCTTGCATAGGGCCTCCTGGGGTCCTATACTCCATGTTACACCTAGGGTATACTTTGGGTCGTGACACATTAAGAAACTTAAACATGACTACTCGAGCTTTACAATCAACTGAGGCATAACAAGTATAAAGTTAGTTCATGCCTAGATTAACATCAAATTCCACCATGTCTAATTCAACTAAATCAACCATGTTGTCTTTATTATAGACAGAGATGGAAAAATTACGATAGATTCTTTCTACTTGAATACACTCACCAACAACTGTAGAAATGTTGAAGGGTTCAATAAGTTTCTCGAGGCTAATCCCAAACCTCATGGCTATATATGGAGTTACAAAAGATAAACTTACACCTGGATCAAGTAGGAACCATACATCAAAAGAGAAGACTTTGAGCATACTAGTGACAACATCTGATGAGTTCTCCTGATCCTAGAGACTAGCCACAGCATACAGACAATTTGAACCTCCACCCGTTCATAAAGTAGCTCCCATCTAGGTAAGTCTATCTACTAGAGTCACTAAAGAAACTGGCCTTATTGCCCCCATTACCTTGCCTCATTTTCAGGTAATCTCTCATGAAGTGACCTATCTGACCACACTTAAAGCAACCATTTAATCCATCACAACATTCTCGTGGTGATTTATGCCACACCTAGAACAATTTGGGGTCCAAGATGATCCTTGTGCCGCACTACCTTGGGACTGAGTACTCTGCACTCTGAAGTTCTAAAAATTGTGACTTCTACGATCATTCTTGTTCCTTTTTACTAGTGTACTAGCTAATGATGGAGCAGGTCCATATGACCTTTGTTAAAAAACATGACCGATTTCTGATCTCTGTTGACTAGTTTCATAACTTGTTGTTTTGGCCCTCTTATTGTGAAACTCCTCTTTGTCCTTCAACATATCTTCCTCTACATGTTGCACATGAATCATGAGACTAGTTATGTCCATGTCTCCTATCAACATAGCTGCCCTACCCTCCATATTCGATAGGCGGGAGAGTCTAAACACAAACAAACTCATCATGCTCTTCATATCAGCCACCATCTCCAGGGCATAGCGGGATAGTTGCGTGAACTGGAGGCTATATTCATGCACACTTATAGTCCCCTATTTCAGGTTGAGGAACTCCCTCACTTTTGTTTCGCTTAGCTCTCGGGGAAAGAAACACCCCAAGAACGCATTCTCAAACACTATCCAGCCTAAGGGTGGTGCATCTTCTCCCCTAGTCTTCCTCCACTGATTGTACCAAATCCTCGCAACACCCTTGAGATGATAAGAAGATAGCTCCACCAAATCTAGATCAACAATATGCATAACCTTAAACACCTTCTGAAGCTCTTCCACATAGTTTTATGGATCCCCACTGACCTTTGACCCAATGAACTCTGAGGGTTCATTCTTAGAAACTCTCGCATTATTCACATCCTGATTGTCGGCTCCTTGGTGGCCAACCAGTGTTTTCACCACTTGAGTCAACATCTGAATCACATTTTTAACATCAACATTTGTAATGTGCCCTGAGGAGGTTGCACTACTAGTGCATTGGAATCTCCTATTTCATATTGAACTGGTGGTTACATTCCTCTTAGCAGGATGCCCTCTGACATTTCTTTGTGGAGCCATGATCTGAAAAGATACACGTAAGCACAAGTTAGAAGAAATTTTTATAGAGTTGAACTCTATTGCACAAATAGGAGTAAAAAGAAAGTGTTCTTAAATGTCGTAGCTTCCTCATTATAGATGTGGCGCGCTTCATACCGATAAGAAGGATTCTACTAGACATGGCTTCATAGATGCCCTAGGAATTTTGAACTTTGTGCTCTGATATCAAGTTGTCACATCCCAAGCCTACACCCTAGATGTGGTCAGAACTCGAGAACTATTTTTTATCCTTAAGTGAACCCTTGTCCTGGTTGACTACTTAGCGGAAAACTGATACGCTCAAATTACACCTCTTTTAAGAAGCATAAGCGATCGTTATCAAGTAAAGAACCCAACTTGTAGATTGGGGTCAATCCCACGAGGAAAATGGTTTAGACTTTACTTTAACCAACAATTATATTCAATTAGTCAAATTACTTCCAAAAACAAGTAATTAAAAGGGGGGGGGGGTTTTGTGAAACAAAATTGTAAGAATTCAGTAAGTAATTTAGTACTCAAAAGTCAATTTTGGTTGTTATCAAGATGAGAGAATTAACTAGGGTATACGTGTTCCCCACAAGCTCATAACGCAATAATCCTAGTAATGGCAAACATTTCCTAGTGTACTACATGCAAAGTGATAAGTTAGGTATCTTTAAATCCTTGATCCGGCATCTAGAGCATTTCACCCCGCACCTTGGTCCGGCTACGTGTGTATAATTTACTAACCCTTACCTTTACCTCATATTAGACATCACATCGATGTTTGGCTAAGTTATTACTTCGCACCAATCGACACTTTGCCTATTAGATAGTATCACACTAAATCTATATTGATAATTCTTTTCTTGTTGATTACCTCCTTGGTCCGGCAAGTAGCAACAAGGCGAGTTCTAACGTTTGCAACCGCTAAAAATACTTCTAAACGAAAGAATTATCAATGCATGCA
>JAJOOS010026737.1:0-10485 GCA_029582725.1 Solanum chiquidenum
AGAAAACATGGGTTCATGGGGATTTCTTTCTAAAAACCATTAATAATCATTAATAACAATATGCATCATCGTTTAAAACCCTTTTTATGCAAGAACCCATGCTAGAATCGAAATTAGGACTTTAGGATTTTTGAAGAACTTTGAAAATACTTTGAATTAGCTCTTTGATTGAAAAACAAATCAAAGATGAAGAGTCCCCATACCTTAATCATCAAGAACCAAATGAAATTGAAGAAGAAATCAATAGCCACCATCAACCCTAGCTTCATCTTTCATCTTGAGCTTACATGGGGTTCTAGAGAGAACCATTTTGAAAGAGGGATTTTGATTTTTTGAAGAATGAATTTTGGTCAATAAAAAGGGCTTTATAATTGCTAGGAAAGGCAAAGAATAATAGGAACTTAACTTAGGAAAAGAATTAGGGGCCCACAAAGTTAAACTTAAAAGTTTTCCCTAAACCCGTCTAAGCTCGTCCTTTTGGACAGTGCTTCACTATTTTGGGCATAACTTTTTACTCCAAGCTCAGAATTGGGCAAACTCAGTGGCGTTGGAAATAGGACTCAGAGACCTTTAATTGGATAGGTAAAGGTCCACCTAATTCATTTTGAGCTAAAATATATGACCATTTAAAGTTGATCCTTACAACTCACTAGTTCAAATGACTAGTTTCCGGACGTCACGGTCATTTCTCATCATTTCATCAAGTTCTCAACTCCAAACTCACATGTGAGGCTCTAGTTTCACTAGTTCGCTTTTAGGGTCATTACAGTGTAATGAACCATTTCTCTTCTTTTCGTGGAAAGAAATTATGTTTAAGTAAGCAAGTATGTCATGGTTCCAGGAGTCTATCTAGCATGTACACACTTTAAGGGCGTGGTGGCCTAACCATCGAGGTGAAGTCAGGACCTAAATGATCGAATGGAACAATATATAGACAAGTAAATCCCTTATGGGTTCCAAGGTATTCCTTTAAGTATTAAGAATTAAGGGGTTTATCATTCATAGGGAAGTAGACTACTTAAGAATTTTCTATTTTATTTGTTGGAATTGATTTTGAATAAAGAATTAATGGAAGACGGAATCACTGAAATCTTGTTTCGTCTTTACTGGGAACTTGAGTAAGGAGTAGACCTTTTTATTTGGGATTTTATAGAGTTTGAAAATGAGAACTCCTTTCCTTATTTGGTGTACCTACTTGAGTCGGATGAAAGTTAACTTTCACGTCCAATTTTGAAGAGGGGGGGAGATCCTATAGAATCCTATCCCAATCGTTAATTACACGACCCTGACTGTCAACTACAATTTGGTTGACATTGAAACCATTTAGGTTGAAAGCCATAGTGTTGATACCTAAAGCGGCAAACCAGATACCTACTACAGGCCAAGCAACTAGGAAGAAATGTAATGAATTAGAGTTGTTGAAACTAGCATATTGGAAGATCAATCAGCCAAAATAACCATGAGCGGCTACGATATTATCAGTTTCTTCCTCTTGACCGAATCTGTAACCTTTATTAGCATATTCATTTTCATTGGTTTCCCTTATCAAACTAGAAGTTACCAAGAAACCATGCATAGCACTGAATAGGGAGTCGTCGAATACCCCAGCTACGCAACATGTGAAATGGGTGCATAAGGATGTTGTGATCAGCCTGGAATACAATCAGGAAATTGAAAGTACCAGAGATTCCTAGAGGCATACCATCAGAAAAACATCCTTGACCAATTGGGTAGACAAAATTATATAAAAATAACTTGAATTTCATAAAATTAATTATTTTAAATTATTTGAAAAAATAAAGAAACTCGATGATTAATCTATCATGTAGATGGTAAAAATTGCGTATCAATAGTAATTACCAGCCTAGTAATTACCAACCTAGTAATTACACAACCTTGTAATTACATTAACTTGTTTGTTTGCCACTATATAATTATAGTGTAATTACTAATGAAGTGTTTGGTTGCACAAGTATAATCATAAGGTTATATTGAATTTTATAAATTAAAATCAATTATCTAAAATTAAAATTTATATTAGACAAATAAGAGCTTTTATAAATGATAGTAAAATGGAATATTTAAGATATAGATTGGCTTTTGATAATGTATTAATTAATAAACATATGTCCATAACTAATATTATAAAAAAATAATTGATATCTATTTTTCAATTTAGCATATTTTAATTATATTAATCATAAAAACTAAAAATCCAAAATTTCTATGAACATCAATGCATGCTTTATAGATAACCTAAGTTCTAAATTTTAAACAAAATTTTTAACATAATACTCTTTGTTGTGTCGTAATTTTACTATCTTTAGAAAAATCATTTTTTAAATGTTCTATAAAACAATTTGAGAAAATCACTTAGAAAAGAGTCGCCACTTAATTTTTAAAGAAATTAAGAAAACTTAAAGACTCTAACAGATTAAATCTTTATAAATTTAGAAAAAATGGGTAAGAGGTTCTCATTTACACTTCAAGGAGGTTTTTAGAGCATTTGAAGTGCCCACTATCCTACGGCTTGACCAAAATATTTTTGACTCACTTTGAAAAGAAATGAACAAGTAAAGAAAGATTATTTTACTTTATTTTCTTTTCTTACTTATTTTATTTTTATTTCATTTATATATAAATATGTAATATTTTAAAAAATAAATTGAAAGGAAAAGAACTTAAGCGATTAAAATAATTTAGTAAATTTTTTTAAAATAAAAATTAAAACATTTGAAATAAATTAAAGGCGCTAAAAATAGATCAAGTTTGTAAAAATAGATCAAGTTTGTAAAAATAGATGTTTTAGAACTTTAATAATATAATTTATTTGAATCATAATCAATTTATGAAATTAGGACACAAAATTTTAAGATTGCTTTTTTTAGTAGAACTATCTGTAATTTCTTCAAACTCATTTAGAAAAATTAAAGTAATCTTTTTTGATATATTACTTTAATCCTAAGATAAATAATATAAAGATAAAATAGATATTGTGGGAAAGTCTCAAAATAATTTCAATTGGAAATTACGTTAAAAGTTTTTTTTTTAAATGTAAAAGAATGGTGTGAAAGAATTTAAATATCATACCTTAAACCAATTTGATCGATAAAGGCAAGAAGCTACCTAAAATTAATTGAATACAAGTGAAAGTTTCGACTTAACACTATTGATTAAATATAAAGAGTGATAAAATAAATTTTATTAAAAGTAAACTTACACAACGAAAAATAGTTCATCTTTAGGGGAATTCGAATAAGTTAATTGACAATTCCAAAGTTAGAGTTAATAATAAATAAAGAAAAAAGAACAAACAATAAATAATGACAATTAAATATTTAAGAGTAAAGGAGAAATTGACTTTGGGCCTTTCTTGGGCTAAATTCGTTGTTGCTTTCGGGGTTTAACCCAATTTCTTTTTTGTATATACCAGTTGTATATCAGTGTATAAAACCTTATACAGTCCACTTTTGGACTTCCGTACACTCGGAATTCAACTTCTAGCCCTGTATTTAGCCTCAGAGGACCTGTTCATCAGCATCTTTTCGACAAAATAATATGGGCTGACTCGAGAGAAGATAAAATTAGGCCTTTAAGGCCCAACAGATATATGCAAGGATAGAAGTCCAGTGGACTTCGTAGTGGTAAGCTCGCAACAAAAAAAAATGAATTAGCAACTTGAAAACAAAACCCAATCCTAAATTAAAATCTAGACACAAATAAATAAATAAAATTGATCAAATATGAAACTCAAAGATTTATACCTATACTATTAAAACTAGCCAACTTCACAAATGAACCAACAAAGTAATAGATTTATATAGAGCCAACTATCCGTATAACATTACATATTAAGCTCCAACTCGCTAAGCTCTTAATTCCAGAAACTAAGCTAGAATGACATAGAAGCTTATAGCATAATAATAAAGGAGAAGATGAAGCATTTTCTAAATAATTGCAATGTCCTTAATATTCAAATAATGGGCAAGAATAAGAACATGTAACTATCCCCAATCAACTCACTTCTAATGCCTTAAAGAAAACTAGACAATCAAACAACATGTAGCAATTAGCCATTTATATTCTTGTCACAACATGTGAAGCATACACATTATATAACTTGAGATCATACAAAAGAAAGAAACACAATTGACATCACAGGTTAGGATCAATGGCAAGGAGCAAAATAACTAACTGGAAAGGTCCAAATTGCATTATATTTCATCAATTGCACATAGCTTATCATCAAAATAAGCTCAACAGAGGGAGAGAAGACACGGAAAATTAGAGGAATAGGCAATCCAGCTAAAGGAAAATGTAAACTAAGGTAAGCTAAGACCAGGAAAGCTATAGAGTCTCATCTCTTTGTATTAATCATATTCGAATAACAAGGAATTTTTTACTAAAATAGGAAAAAGGGTGGCACAGATTCGATCAAAACAAGGCATGTCAGATAATGGGACAATATATACCCCAAGCCACTGAGAAGAAAGGGGATAAAAGGAGGGGGTAGTCGAGACCAACTCGGATATAGACAAGAAATCTTCAACTTTAAGCATGATTCAAGGCGAAACATATAAGCAAAACTCGGTAAAAATTAGAAAGCTAACAACTAATATAGATTCCAACATCTAACCTTAAAAATAGAGGGTGAGGCAGTAAAGCATTCAATTCATATGATTTACCCTATTTGAAGTAACAAGAGAATGAAGACAACCTTCATATATCAAATAAAGCAAACGAAATCACCTATAGAAGGTGATTCCAAACTACATGACTGACTCATAGCTTCATAGTCAACCAAACGAAACAACACTGAAACAAGAAGAAATATAAGAAAACGAACTCAACGCCTTACAGAAAACATTAAGCCTTCGAGCAAAACAACCCAAAAAAAGACAGTTGAACCAACAAAGGAGATTATATCAATGCTTTGCAATCAACCGTAAGTCGTAACAAATTCGACATTCTAAAATTTAGACGCCTAATAAAGTAGAATCAAACGGCCAGCACATCAGGAAACCAAAGACACGAACAGAAACAAATATAACCTTTTGAAATGCAGCGTTCTGGGACAGCGATGAGCTGAGACGAGCGATAGCACCACCACAATGAGAGTTTCGAGAACCCACTAAAAAGAAGAAGAAAATATATCTATCTAATAGGTATTTCTTATGTCTTTTATAGCTTTGCAATTATTTTTCTCTGTAAATTCTTACCCTCAAAATCCAACTTAAAAAACGTGCCCCCAAATCACTTGAGCATAGAGAACTATTTATGGGGGAAATTGGAGAGATTTAGGGGGGGATGAAATTTTGAATTCATATGCTCTTTTTCAAGGAAACAGTGAAAGGGATGGGCAATTTCTGAAAAAGGGGAAAAGGGGGTTGGGGATGCGGTTGCTGCAGAAAAATGAGGATGGCAGACACTGTTGGTGTTTGGTGCTGCTACTGATGTTGACGTTATCGTCTAGGCATTCGTTGTACTGGAACGAGAAAGGAGACACGATTTCTTTTCTGGTTTTCGCAAAGAAATCTTTCACATGGTCACTTGACTCAATTAGGAATTTTCAAAATCACCACTTTTTCAACTTGCATGCCATCAAAAGAAAGAAGTGTCCCAAAACCACACACACATATAAACAAGACAAGGGACAAAGATGAATCACTCACACTCACAAAGAATCATCTCATGCACACAAATGTCACACCATAGACTTGCCCATATTTCTAATCAACATCGACTCAACTCCATTTGGTTAGAAATCTCAAAGGACTTGGTTAAGCTTGTAATATAGGCTTGGGAAGGTTAGGATATCATTTAGGTAGAAGTGAATACGCTCTCCTTGACCATTATACAACAAATCATAATACTTTCTCCACTTCTCTTCACTTTTCAAACCCATGCACATTCCACACTCTTTCTCATTTTTCTTTTCTTTTTTCCACTCTAGATGCCCCACATGCAACCATTTTTTCAACTTTTGGAGGATTCAAGTCTCATTTATTCATTTTCTTTCTTTCTTTTTCAAATATATTTTATTTCTTTAAAACTTTCCATACATTCCTTAATTTCTCTCTTCTATTTTTCTTCCTTTTTTTTATATCAAGCCCACATGAGGTAAGCATCCCTTCAATTAATTTTCCATAACACCCCCGACTTAAGCTTTTAGCCTCAACTTTCACAACCTCAAATTCAAGGAGGTAAGGGTTCAAAAGAGGGGTACTTTTTCAAAAAGGATAAGGCTTGTAATGTGGTAGTTAATAAAAAGGATTAGGCTCAAAGGGTGTGACAACTAAGGATATATCTATGCAAAGGTGGGATTCGGGATTCTTAGGCCAAGTGGACTTCAAGAACATCAAAGAAAGCCTAAGATCATCTCTCCAATGAAACTAGATCAAGACCAACATTTCAAGACCGGCTTGGGCAAGTTCTAGGTGACAAAAGCGAACACAAGGCATTATTCAGCAACTCACCACACATGGCCTGTAAATCAATCAAGATGGTTCAATATATTATTTCCTTTAAAAAAATACTAGTATTATTGAACATTTTAACAACTAACGAATCAAAAGTCACAAAAAGAGTTGTAAGAGTTGTCATAAAATCATTCATAAAATGCTCAACCTTTTAAAAATGGAGAGGTATGCTCAATACTATTCACATGCATGACTATGCTCTTAGTACCAACCAAGCCAAAACCTTCCCAAATAGATTATGATTTCACCCTTAAGAAAGTCATCAACAGGCAACCTCGTGCATCTATTCGGGAACTACTCAAACTTCGCCACAATCAAACAGTCATATGCAATCGGTGATTTAACCTTTAGAAAGTCGTCACTCTCTATCTATCATCGGGCATCGTCATTCCAAATCTTACAATTAAAAAAACAAAGAAGCTACAAACTACAACTCAAAAACTAAAATACACCAATCCTAATATCAATAGAAACATCCATATTATCAAAGCCCGACAAGGGCACACCAATCCATAACGAGCACATTCACAGTATGCAGAAACAATCAACAAAATGAGTACAAGGGAGGCACCCCCAACTAAAATGTGAATGTGTCCTCACAGTCCAAATATCAAAAGAGAATACGAGGGACTACCAAATCAAAATAATATTTGCATGTTTACTATAATCAGCGGGGAAAAGATTGAGAAGGAAAATGTCTTTAGAGAGTAGTTTGATAGAAAAATATGATCTTAGAAAATTGTAATTGAGCATAAGATGAAACTAACCAAAACTAACTTTTAATGCTTTGGTACTTGGTAGCCTCAGCAACATGGTTAAAGAGTGCTAATGAACTAGAAAACTCAACACCATTTTTGCACCCATAGCCAGCAAATTGATCAATATTTAAACAATAAGTTTCAATGGAGAGCTTTATGGTGGCGGGATACTGACAACCATAGACCCCGAGTTCAAATTTCCAAAAAAGTCACTTGTTTGAATACCTGAGAGAAGTGCAGAGGCCTCCCTGGTCAGAAAGACCTGTATCATTGACCTTCTTCACTCGTGGATGGGAAGATAAATATTCAACAATTTTTTTGCGCATTTTCCTACAAGATATATAAATTATTTAGTTAGAACACTATGATGTGCCAAAATTTTACGAACCACCGCAACTTCTTTTCACAATATAAAGATGAAGATGCCCAAGGATATCAAGATTCTCTATCCTGATATAGCACAAAAAAAGTCATGGCACGAGCATTTTAACTATAAATTAAGAATCAGACCCTAAAAACAATCATAGAATTCAAGTATTGAAGATATTATTAAATAAGTAATTGTTTCCACTGGTAATCAAAAAGCATTCAACAAAGAACACCCAAAATTGTAACCATCATAAATCAGCCAAATCAATTCGCAAAATGAGGAGCACTTACACTAACAACAACAACAACAACAACATAGTCAATGTAATCCCAAAAAGTGAGGTTTGAAAAGCGAACGGTGAAAGAAAATTGTACGCATATCTTGTGGTAGAGAAGTTGTTTTTGATAGACTCTCTGCTCGATAATCAAGTGATTATTGGATTAAAATAACCCCAGAAGCAACCCGTGAAATCAACCTCGAGGCAAAGCAAACTGTTAGTTCAAATGGTTGCATATGCTACATAGAAGATGCATACTCCTATTGAATGCTTTTCTAATTATGTTTTACACTTCCTCTGGAAAAAAATTCTAATCTTGTTCTCAAGGAACCTTCATTATACAACCATTTTCAAGTTCCATAGTCCTGTACACGTGCGAAACTTGAGACACTAAATGCCAAACAAACAGAAAAATAAAAATACCATGTAGGATTAATGTGAGGCTTTTAACTGTTAACTTGATTTTCTGATCAGTTAAGGATACATTATGCCTCCAGGTTTACCACCCTTTTCACTTATGCTAATTTATAAACAGTATCCCCCATCACTTCAAGCCTATAAAATGCGACACATATACTTATTGCATTTATCCTATCATACGTACATCACCCTCACTATATTATTTCTGATAGGGTTCCTGTTATGGATAAAATGTCTATAGGGAGTTTCGGTAGATCAATCATAAACAAAATGGATGTGAATTTATACACAAAATGGATGTGAATTTATTAGTTTATGCAATATTATATCCTTAGATGTATGACAGTGGAGTTTAAACATTACATGACACACCCGTTATTGTTGTCACATTCTTAACATTTTCACTTGTGTACAAAATTAATCAATCACATTTAAACGGTGTTACACAAATGCTTCAGGGGCAACAAAAATGACTTTACACTACTCTTTTGTGCACAAGTTTCATGCTACTACTACAACAAAGATGTTGCAAGAGCTATTAGGCTCTTAAATACATTTCCCCTTGTAATAAATCACACGAAAAACAACAAATCCCCTCGACAATAATAAAATTTGCATATCAATGACACAAAAGAAATAAAACCAACAAAATTTAGGCACACGAAACACCACAAATTGACTATAATCAACAAAATAAAGGTGCATAAATAACCTCCACAATACTAACCTTTGTGAAGTCCTACAGAAGGCCACACATTCCAAGAAACCAACAAACTAAAGGCCCAAGGTCACCTTAGGTTTTTATACCCAACTTCCTCATATGGGAAATTAACACGTATATGACCGCACTGACTTATGCAATTTGGATTGTGATGAGTCCATAGATTGGACTCATTTAGGGTTTTTTTAAATAGAAATTGTGTCATCAAATGCTTATCTTTTCTCAATATCTGATGAAAACCTTTAAGTTTCAGGTATTTGAAATTTGAAGGAATACATGGACAATACTTCGCAAAAAGGAACGAAAAGGTTGAAAATAATGAGAAAATGAAGGCCTAGGGATAGCCGAGTTCACTTGGCGAATCGACAAAGGGTTTCACTTCGCCTTTTGTTCCAGTGTGCTGAGCCCTGAAGGAAAGGATCAAGTCGGCGAAAAAAGAGAGCAGTGGGCGCATCACCAAGAAGTTCCGCGAAGCACTACTATGTCGCCCAATGACCCAGAGTAAGATGATGCCGAAGGACGGTGCAAGACGATGATGAACTACACCAAAGGGCGAATCACCGAGTTGATCGGTGATTCCTACTAATGTCGCCGATGATCCATTGCAGCACAGATTTTTGAAAACTATAAATACTCGTTGAGAGTTATAGCTTAGAATCAGATTTTAGAAAGAGACTTTAATATCAATTTTAGACAATATAATTTTTAGTACTTTTTACTCTCAAGTTTGGAGAGGATGTTTGGGAAGACTTGAATAAAGGAGTTCATCTTCCCCAAGTTAGAAGTGGGTCTTCTCCATTCTTCTTCATTTGCTTAAATCAAGGTTTAATTGCTTATACCCATTTGATTTCACTATCATTTTAGGTGTATTTTGTTATTTCTTGATGTGTGACTAAAAAACCCCATTCTTGGGGTGTGATTTAGCAAATATGTGTTGATATTATTGTTGGCTCTTGCTTGCTGATAGGTTAGATGTATTTTAATGGTTATTTCACCTAGTGGTTGTGTTTTAAGTTAATGGATTTGCAGTTACAAATACAAAGCCACCCATGTGTTTTTGGCTTGCCCGAGAAGGAGTTCGCAAAACCAAGACCACTAGATTGATGGCCTAAGGAGTGGGTCAACACGAGGTTTATCCCGAGAGGGTGAGCCCTAGTCCTATATCCTAACACTCAGCTCGAGAGAGTGAGTGGGGTAAGGCGTGGGCTGGTCTTTATGCGGCAAATGGGTGTCTGAGAGGAACGCATTTGAAACGGTGTAAGTTTCCCAAGAGGGAACTTATTTCCATCTAAATCTTACCTTAGTCACTATTATCTGTCACGACCCGGGAGCACCCCCTAGTCGTAACCGGCGTACTCGACCTCGAAGAGGTCTAATACAAGCCTCTTAGCATTCATTCATCGCATAGACACTAAAACCATAAGGAATTTAAAACTTTCTTTACCAAGAAAAACATTGCA